>PVIH01008094.1:0-94258 GCA_004025045.1 Sigmodon hispidus
TTTTATTTAACTAAATGCAATGGAGACATGATTTTTAACTAGGCAAATATATTTGACTTCAAAAAAGTAATGAGCACTATGTATTTACCCACTATACATCACAATAAATTCACTAATAACACTACCATGACAATTTTATATATAATAAAATATATCTATAAAATTCACATATATAAGCTTCTATATGTTATGTAACAATGTCTGACTCTTTCCCGTTATTTATTTTTAAAATGTAGCTATACGAAGAATTCCTGCTATATATGTAAGACAAATTAGAAATAACCTAAATTGATCACATCATTTATTATAATACAATTACAAAGAAAAAAGTAATGTCTTGAATTGATATTGGAAGCTCATTCATATTTGCTGTATTTCTAATTAATATGCCCAATATATTTTGTTTTCATTTATTGAAGGGAAGCATTGACACTAGGTTTATATGTTCTTTTGCTCTGTGCTTCCAATTTAGATATTGCCAATCAAAAATTATACACAACTTAGAAGTGAGAAGAGAAGTCATTATTCTCAGCAGGTGACTTGGACTATGATCATTGGCAATGACTAACAACAGTTGATGGAGTCCTCTGAAAATTACCAGTGAGTCTCCAGGAGAGAGCCAGCATATTTTATAGCAGAAGCTATTCAACTTGGGATTTAGACATTCTTGCATTTATTTTCCAGCCTAACAATAGAAGTAGTTACATGTTATATCTTATATTAGGTGTCTCTGTTCTGAAAATAAACTGACTTCTGTTTCCTCAGTTACATTTTAAGTAAAAATATATTCAAGTAGTAAGACTAGCAACAACGTTAGTATTACTAAATCTAGTGATAACACAATAAAAATTAAATTATCTATTAGCTGCTTCTACATTGTCCTGAAGCCACCAGCAACTTTTATATGATGACAAATATCAGCGAAGAGTTGTCAGAGAAGAAATATTTGGTTTAAATTAGCTAAGAGTTCACAATGGTCTGAAAATCAAAGTACACAGATATCTCACCCAGGGGTTGTGAGCATAAATTTTCAGAGGTCTCTTTAAACTGGCATATTATTGCATTATAACATCCAACTCATTTTTTTGATACTGCATCTATGCAGGAGTGTTACAAACAATACAAATTTTAAGTTTCACATGAGTTTATCACTATATTTATAACATCTACTGACAATTTTTCAAAAAGTTAACTAGAAGTGCCTTAATTATGGATGTTTTCAATTTAACAAACAGCATGGAATTATAATATAAAATGTAAAATATGTTATTATAATATGTATAAATAAATTAACAAATCAAATGATGTATTGACCTTGCAAAAAGTAGGAGATTCCTCCAAAAGTACTTTTACTTTAATAAAATAAAAAAGTTAAGATACAAACTTAATAACTAATATAAGTATAAAAATATTTTATTCTGAACTAATAGGGCCTAAAAGAAGGCTCAGTGAGCTAATGATGTTGCTTATAAACTTAAAGACCTGAAGGTGATCCCTGTCATTACTTGCCTATAGTTCTTTGTCTATGGGTGAGACACTATAAAATTTTACTCCTTCATGTTAAGGCATCCCTTTATTTGGATATTGTTCCAGTCTTGTTTATGCAACTATTTCTAAGAGAGATTTCTTCATAGAAGATTTTGCTGGAAAGAAAAATTTCTTATTACATTCTGAACCTTTTCCTTATACCCACACACAATTGAAGCCCTAATACCCTCTTAATCAAGCCTCTCTTTACAGCACATGGTGACAACCACAACAACCCACAGGAAGACACAATGCAGAGATCAACAGATGGAAACATCTGAGCACAGCTCCTACATCTATTACTCAGGAACATGTGGGAGAGGGCTCAGAAATACTGAAAAGGCAAAAGTAGTATTCTTTTAACTGTTGTTTTGGCTATCTGTTCACAAATCTACAGTACTCTCTAATATTACACCTGAAATGTATAGATATGTATATATATATATGTGTGTGTGTGTGTGTATAATTTGTGTACCTTTCACTTCATGTTTTTAGAATTCAAGAGACAAAGTATTTCAGGTAATCAAATATTTTTCATTGTGTAGATTATTTATACATTCCATATAACCTGTATGAATGCTTTTATTTCTTCCTTTTTGCTTATTTGCATTTGAAAGTCTATTTATTTTAGTTAATGAGAAGAAAGCAATTATTAATTTATTTAAATTTGACTTTTTTTATTTCACCACAGATAATAAGTCATTGAAATGTTTAATGTAAGAGTTAATTAATCAGAGGTGTTTAATTTTTGGGTATATAGTTAAATAGATTATTTTCATTCTTGGAATAATATAATCATACTTTTGCTATAAAATATATAATCATATAATATTATATGGATAATTATTTATAAATAAGTAAAAATGAGTTAAAAACATATATACTGTTCACAGTTCAGTCATTCTTATGAAGATATTCATACAAGAACTCAGAGCATTCAGTGAACCACAGGAAACATACTTGTTTCAATTCAGAGGGCTATTAATATATAGAGGGAAGAGATCAGAAAAGACAAAAGAAAAATATAGGAAGAAAACATCTAACTTTTATATACCTGGATACATATAGGAGTAACATTATACAGGCTGAGCAGAATTTTTTATGCATTTGAGTACACATGCATGTAATATGCATATAAAAAGATTAATGAAAAGGGTCATAAATCTGAATGAAAGTGAAAAAGGGTATGTGAGAGGATCTTGAGAAAAAAAGGGACAAGAGAAAAGGTGTAATGATATTACAATCTCAAGAAATAAAAAGGTAGACAGACTCCCATCCGAACTTGTTCAGAGCAAACTGAGAGGTGAGAGAACCTCTGGCCCTGGCCTGCCTCATGTAGAATCCCTCTCAGGGGGCCAGGGTTCATGCCTAGGGTCCAGATCTCAGGCTCTAGACTAGCTGACTGGCACTAGGCTAAAACTAGGAGAGTCCTTCCCCAGCAATTCCTAGCTGAAGGCATCTCCTTCAGCCTGGGCTCGCCTCCAGGGTGAACTACTTCATCATACATGGATCGAAAGACACCATTGAATCTCAGACCTGTGTCAAGAGCAAAGTCAGAGACTGTGCAGACCCCATGTTAAGTGTAGACAGGAGACATACAAGCATTCTAACCACAACTGACTAAGAGCTGACTAAGAGTAAGCAACTAAAGCAATGGGCAGACACCAGTGAAAAATACATATAACAATATAAAGAACAAAAAGGCAACACCAGAAGAAACTAGCGGCTCTACAACACCAAGACCTGAACAGAGCAATGAATAGGAAACAGAAGGAAACAATCTCAAAAACAAGTTTATGAAGATTACAGGAGCCTTAAAAGAGGATATAATAAATTCCATTAAAGAGACAGAAGAAAATACAAACAAAAAATTGGAAGACATGAACAAATCTTTGAAAGAAGACCAAGAAAAGAAAAACCAACAAATTAAAGAAACATTCCAGGAACTAAAAATTGATATAGAAGCAATAAAAAGGCACAAAGTATGGAAAAGGTGGAAATAGAAAATCTGAGGAAAAGGGATAGAAATACAGATACAAACATAACCAACAGAATCAAAGAGATGGAAAAGAGAATCTCTGAAGTGGAAGACTCAATAGTGGAAATAGATCTATTAGTCAAAGAAAACACAAAAGCCAAAAAAGCCAAAACACAAAATTTTCAGGAAACTTGGGACACAATGAAAAGACCTAACCTGAGAATAAGAGGAATAGAAGGAGAAGAATTTCAGCTCAAAGGCAAAAATAATGTATTCTTCTTATTATAATGTATTCTTATAATAAAATCATAAAATAAAACTTTCCCAAACTAAAGAAGGAAATGCCTATAAAGTTACAAGAAGGTTACAAAACACTAAATAAATTAGACCTCCCCCAAAGAAGTCTGCCCACCACATAATAATCAAGACACAAAACGTACAGGGCAAAGAAAAAATTTTAAGAACTGCAAAAGAAAAGGGCCAAATTACCTATAAAGGCAGAGCCATCAGAATAACTTCTGAATATTCAATGGAAACAATGAAGGCAAGAAGGTCCTGGTCAGAAGCTATACAGACACTATAAAGAGCGTGGCTGCCAACCTAGACTACTATACACATCAAAATTATCCATCACCACAGATAGAATAAACAAGATATTTCATGACAAAATAAAACTTAAACAATACCTATCTACAAATTCTGCCCTTCAGAAAGCATTAGAGAGAAAACTACAATCTAAGGATCCCAGATACACCATGAAACCACAAATAATCCAACAGAAGAAAAGCCCAAAGAAAGGAAACACATACAAGCTACCAACAAAAATAACAGTAAATAACAATCAATGGTCACTAATATCCCTTAATATCAATGGACTGAATTCACCTATAAAAAGATAAATGCTAATAAGATGGATACAAAAACAGATACCATCTTTCTGCTGCATACAAGAAATATACCTCAACCTTAAAGACAGACAAAGGCTTAGAGTAAAGGGTTAGGAAAAAATTTCCAATCAAATGGCCCAAAGAAACAAGCTGGTGTTGCTATCCAAATATCTAAGAATGTAGACTCAAGCAGAAATCAATTAAAAGAGACCAGGATGGACATTATTGATTCATCTCAGGAAAAAATGATAAAGATGAGAATTCAATCCTGAATATTTATGCCCCTAATATAAGGGCACCTATCTATGTAAAAGTAACACTACTAAAGAACCAATCACACATAAACACTCACACCCTAATAGTGGGAGATTTCAATACCCCACTTACACACTTGGATAGATCAACCAGACAGAGAAATACAGAGTCTAACAGAGGTAATGATGCAAAAGGATTTAATAGATATTTATAGAAGCTTCTACTCTAACCTAAAGGAATATACATATTTCTCAGTACCACATGGAATGTCTCTAAACTTGAACACATAGTTGTTCACAAAACAAATATCAATAGATACAAAAAATAGAAATAATACTTTGTATCATATCAGACCACGATGGTCTAAAGTTAGAGTTAAACAACATCAAAAAATCATGGAAAGCCTAACAACTCATGAAAACTAAACATCAGTCATCTGAACCACCTCTGGATCAAGGAAGAAATTAAGAAAGAAATCAAAGACTTTCTAGAGTTAAATGAAAATGTATCCACCACGTACCCAAACTTATGGGACACAATGAAAGCAGTCTTGAGAGGAAAATTCATAGCATAACCCTAACCCAAACCCTATATGAAAAAATAGAGAAATCCCACACTGGAGAACTATCAGCACAGCTAAAATCAATACAACTGAAACAAAAAGAACAATAATAAAAATCAATGAATTGAAGAGTTGGTTCTTTGAAAAAGGCAACAACATAGTTAAACTCTTATTGGAACTTACCAAAAACCAGACACAGAGTATCCAAATCAACAAAATCAAAAATCAAAAGAGGGACATAACAACAGATCCCCAGGAAAGCCAGAGAATTATCAGGTCATACTTTGAAAATCTATATTCCACAAAAATGGAAAACCTACAAGAAATGAACAGCTTTCTCGATAGGTACAACTTACCAAAATTAAATCAAGATCAGATTAAATAATTAAACAAACCTATAACTCCAAAGGAAATTGAAGCTGTCATTAAAAGCCTCCCAAGTAAACAAAACTGAGGACCAGATGATTCTAATGCAGAAATCTACCAGACAATCAAGGAAGAAATAACACCAATACTCCTCAAACATTTTCATAGAGTAGAAACTGAAGGAATATTGCCCAACTCTTTTTGAGTCCGCAATAACCCTAATACCTAAGCCACTCAAAAGACACAACAAAGAAAGACAGACCAATTACAGACCAATTTCCATAATGAATATTGATGCGGAAATTCTCAACAAAATTCTGGCAAACTGTATACAACAACACATAAAAAATATCATCCACCATGATCAAGCAGGCTTCATCCCAGAAATGCAGGGATGGTTCAACATACAGACAACTGTAAATGTCATTCATCATATAAGCAAACTGAAGTAGAAAAACCATATGATTATATCCTTAGGCACTAAAAAAACCTTTGAAAAAATCTAACACTCCTTTATGATAAAAGTCTTGGAGAGATCAGGAATATAGGGAAAATATTTCAGTATAATGAAGGCAATTTACAAGAAGCTCACAGCCAATATCAAACTTAATGGAGAAAAACTCAAAGCAATCAGACTAAAATCAGGAATGATACAATGCTCTCCCTTCTCTCCTTATCTATTCAATATAGTTCTTGAAGTTTTAACAAAAAGAAATTAAGGGGATACAAATTGAAAAAGAAGAAATGAAACTCTATTTGCAGATGATATGGTTATATACATAAGTGACACACAAAATTCTACAAGGGAACTTCTACAGCTGATAAACACCTTCAGAAATGTAGCAGGATGCAAGATTAACTCAAAGAAATCAGTAGCCCTGCTATACACTAAAGATGAAAGGGTGACAAAGAAATAATTGAAACATCACCCCTTATAATAGCTGCAAATAGCATTAAATACCTTGGAGTAACTATAACCAAGAAAGTAAAAGATCTATTTGATAAAAACTTTAAATCATTGAAGAAAGAAATTGGAGAGGATATCAGAAATGGAATGATCTCCCATGCTTCTGGATAGATAGGATCAACACAGTAAAAATGCAAATCCTACCAAAAGCAATCTACAGATTCAATGTAAATTTTATCAAAATCTCAACACCATTATCTACAGACCTGGAAAGAACAATATTCAATTTCATTTGGAATAACAGGAAAGTCCGGATTACCAAAACAATCTTGCTCAACAAAAGAACCTCCGGAGGCATCACCATCCCCAAATTTAAATTATACTATAGAACTACAGTAATAAAAGTAGCCTGGTACTGGCATAAAAACAGACTTTGGATCAATGAAATTGAAGGTTTCAACATTAATCCAAAAACCTATGAACACCTGATCTTTGTCAAAGAGGCCCAAAATATTCAATGGGAAAAAGATAGTATCTTTAAGAAATGGTGTTGTTATAGCTGGATGGTTGTGTGTCAAAAAATGCAAATAGATCAAAGACTATCACCCTGCACAAAACTCAAATCCAAGTGGATCAAAGACCTCAACATAAACCCAACTACACTGAACTTGATAGAAAAGAAAGTGGGAAATACACTCCAATACATTGGTACAGGTGACCACTTCCTAAATATAACACCAATAATACAGACACTAATAACAACAATCAATAATTGGGATCTCCTGAAACTGAGAAGCTTCTTTAAATCCAGGGACACATTCAATGAGACAAAATGACAGCCTTCAGATTAAAAAAAGATTTTCACCAATCCTACAAGTGATAGAGGACTGATCTCTAAAGTATATAGAGAACTCAAGAGACTAGAACCCAAAGTCTTAAATAACCCAATTAAAAAATGAGGTTCAGAATTAAAAAGGGAATTCTCAGCAGAAGAATTACAAATGACTGAAAGGCACTTGAAAAAGTGTTCAACATCTGTTGCCCTCAGAGAAATGCAAATCAAAGCAACCTTGAGATACCACATTATACATTTTAAAATGGCTTAGTTTAAAGACACAAAAGATAGCCTATGCTGGAGAGGTTATTGAGCAAGGGGAATACTCCTTCATTGTTGGTGGAAGTGTAAGCTTGTTCAGCAACTCTGGATTGCAGTATGGCAATCTCTCAGAAATCTGGGAATTATTCTCCCCAAGGATTCAGCAATACCACTGCTGGCCATAATCCCTAAAGATGAACACTAGCACCCCAAAAGCATTAGCGCAACTATGTTCGTAGCAGCATTCTCCGTAATAGCAAGAACCTGGAAATAACCTACATGCCCATCAACTGAAGAGGAGATTAACAAACTTTAGTACATTTACACAATGGAGTACTATTCAGCAGTTAGAAATAATGATATCTTAAAATTCACAGGCAAATGGATGGATTTGGAGGATATCCTCTTGATTGATGTATCACAAACCCAGAAAAATAAGCAGGGGATGTACTCAGTCTTTAGTGGAGTATAAGCAAAAAGCAAAGCATACCCAAGCTTCAAACCACAACCACTGAACAGCTTGGGATCTGAAACACCATTCCCTCCAGAGGAACACCTGACCCAGTGTTGATGTTGGGGTGAGGAAAGCAGATCTTCCTGGAGTGGATGCTGATCTAAATCACCTGGGGACCTTGGAACCTCCTGCCCTTGTTGTGGAGGAGATAAGAAGATGGGGAGAAAAGAGAGTGACTTGGAGTGCTGGGAGGGAGAAGGGAGTTTGAACAAGGAGATACATGGATAAACAATGAGACTTCAAAAAATGAATTAAAAAAAGAAAATATTGTTTGCCTATTGTGAAAAAAAAGAAAGAAAAAGGTAAGTTTGTTTTATGAACCTAGAAGACTGGAGACAAGACATTCCTTTTAACTGATTATAACATGGACTTCTGTGCATGTGGGAGGTATGCTGGTGCTGATCTGAGATGCCAGAGAGAAGGGCTCACAGCAGGGACATAAACAGTGTGGGCACTGTGCTGTGGTCCATGGAACTTCTCCAATTGCAAAGACACCCTATCTGTCACATATAAGAGAAACAGTGCACTGGGAAAAACTGTTTTTGCCAAGAAAAGGGATCATTGACAGGGCAATGACAGCAGAGAGAGGGGATCAATGTGCATACTCTGTGTGGAATTCTATCTCCATCCATGCTCTCTCCTGTCAGAACCTCATACTTAGGAATCCAATAAAGAATTGCCATGTTCAGGCACCATCACCAGGCCAGTGCAACAACAAAAATTATGAGAAGTTATTTTCATTTAGAAAACTAGATCTTATTAAATCACATAAAAATGTAATTATACAACTATGCCTCGGGTTCTCAAACAATGTAGGGCTGAAATTGTCTAGGGTTATAGCAACAATCCTCTAACATAAAAATAATTTTAAACTGTGAAAATAACCAGTGCATAAATATAAAGCATAAAATTAAAATGTGCAGAAACAATTTGATGTATCTACTTGAATTATAATGCAACTTTTAATTTCTTTTATATGCTAATCTCAATGAAAAATTAATTTTGTCTTCTTATTATACTTATAAATTATATAAGCAAAGCTTTTGCATCAAGTTAAACTTACACAAAAAGAAAAATTACATTTTTATGTTTATGAGTTAAATTAAAATATCATGATAACTAACAAGGCAACCTGTGTAAGTAGATTTCATAGATCACCTTCTGAAAATAATTTATTATTTCATTTATAGTGAAAATCATACAATGAAATTTTTTTTCTGCTCCTTTAAACAGATGTTTCTAGACATCTTTCAATGTAGACACACTTTCCCTCAATATTCTCTTGTAGGAATGATTAATCTTGCAAAGGTAAATATACTTGACCTTAAACACCTGTGAAATAAAGGAGATAGGAAGTCTTATGAAATTAGAAGCTAACTCTCTAAGCTGTTCTGTGAGAATACATAAAAAGTATTGCATATTGTGTCTTCCAAGATATTTGAATTTGATATATGATTAGAGATTTTACTGGTTACAGTAACATAAGTGAAAATATTTTATTTTCCACATCTGTAAGCAGAAACATGGGAATTAAAAGCTTAATTCCTCACCATACTAGAAGCAGAGGGTAGAAGAACCTTATATTTATTCCATAGTAGCCATCTATACCTCAGTGTCTTCAGCAGAAGCACTAAACTTAAAGATATCATTCATAGAACATACACTAACATAACTGTTTAATTTTCATTGAAGTAGAAAATAGGTAGAGTATTATTTTTATTAAATTTATATTCATGAAATTTAATATGTAAAACATAATCAATGATTATTCAGAGAAGCAGCAAAGAGGAGAAAGTAAATAAAATTCCAAAAGGATGAATTATCAAATGACAATAGAGCATTCACTGAAAGCATTCTGTCTCTGAAAAATACTCTGATCCAGAATCATAGAATCTTTGTGCTTAAAAATGATACAGACCTACCTTCCCCATGGGATCACCTATCACCTTGATTGAACATTGATACCGAAAATGGCACCAATGAAACATGAGAAAAACAAGAGATTGGACAGCATTTTATGTGAAGAAACTTCATTTTTCACCACAGAAAACTTTTAGCACTAGAAAAATAATTAACTAATAAAATTGGAAATTAATATAAATATTTTCAAAAGTGAGATTTTTAAACTCTTTTTACATATAAAAAGTGTTATAACTCAATAAGATATAAAAGACAATAGAGAAAACAAAGAGGAAGTTTTTCCTCATAAATGATGCATTCTAAGATTAAATTTTTAAAATTTGAAAATTTATCTATAATATATTATCAGATAAAAGAAGGGTATTCTTGATTTATATGCATGGGATCATAGATATATACTAATTCCCAATAATCTCTGGAGATTTAAAATCTCATCATCAGATTATTAAGCACAAGCTCTATTCTCAAAAATTGTAATACTAGAGAAAATTGTCATATTAAATTATTTGTTTAGGTTTCCTACTTTCCCTAAGAAAGTAAATCAATGGTGAATCTAGATATTTATTAAGACTTGAAAGTATGTATTAATTGGCTTTCTCAAAGTAGCATTAAAGAATGTGGTCCATACAGAAGTAATTTTATTTTGATGAAAAATAAATGTGAATCTGTAGAGTGTTCATTTTTTGATCAGGTTAAGAAAGGCAGCAGAACAAAAACAACAAAAATTTCCAAACAGAAGAAAACACAGTTTGATGACTTTTAAGGTTTTCTGATCCCAACACATGATGCAATGTCTCATTGTAATGGAAGTTCCCATGAGCACTTATATCAAAGAAGCATGGCACATTGAAAACAGCACTAAAAAAATCAGTAGTGCCTATTCTTAACGAAATAGAGAAAACATACATTGTCCTTTCATAAGATAAATCTAATATATAATGCAATGAAACTGTGCTTATAATTTTCACTTTAAATAATATTAAGGCTCAGAGGTTGGGAGCACTGACTGTTCTTCCAGAGGACCTGAGTTCAATTCCCAGCAAAACCATATGGTGGCTCACAACCATCTATGATGAGGTCTGATGCCCTCTTCTGTAAAACTGTATGCATAATAAATAAATAAATAAATCTTTAAAAAAAAATTAACTACAATGTTAGTGACAAAGAATCACAGTCCTTCAATATCTCAATTTAGCTCATTACCTCATTAATGTTTCTGAAGTAATATAGTGCAAGAAAGTTAATTTGAATAGAGAATTTGTTGTTTAGCTTCTAATAGCTGCAGGTACCACTTAATTTGTTTTTTTTTTTTTTATCACAAACAATCCAAAAAGAAAATTGGTAAATGATTGAATGTGTATTCTTAATATGAATATTATGTTTTTAAAAAGAATTTATATTTAAAGTACTTTAGTAAAAATTTTTTTCAGTTTCCTTGGAAACATGCTAACAAGTCATATTTCTCCACAAATTATTCCTGGAAGCATTACATGTCTATTGGAATGATAAAGCAAGCTGCAAAATAGAGATACATATTCTAATAAGCTGTTTAGATTATATTCCAAGGCATGCACCCGTGTTTGCCAAAGTAAATTAAGCTGGAATGCTATCATTTTCTTGGTGCTGATAGAGTTCATCTATATTCAGTTGAATTGCCATTTTAATAGATATTTGGATCAAATTTCTTCAATATCCTTCTCTCTTCCAGACTAATCTCCAATTCCTTTATCTCATTATAATGGTTTTAGAGTGTAAAACATGTCTGTGAACCCTAAAATGACACCAAGCAACACTGTTTTGCTACCAAATGTTAATATCTATTTTAACAAGCATAGCTGAATAATGTTTTATTTTTAATTACATATAATTTTAATCATATATAATTAACATATAATATCAAATTATCTTATTTGCTAATTATATCTAGTTTTATAAGCCTTAATGAAAACTATGTGAACTACTGTGTATACAAACAGTAGCAATTACCACATCATGCTTTAATGTTTCACATTTCTGCCATCATTTGTCTCTTAAGTAAAAGAACAGAACATTATTCAACTTTGATATCTTCAGGGCAAATCAGTATTTGATACCTAAATAGTTTTCAAAAACAGATATTGGTAGATGAGTGGGTGTGAGGGAGGACAGATTGATATATAAATAGAATAGGACATTATATAGCCAAAAAATGAAGTTAACCTAGATTTTAAACACAAAAATGCATCATGTAAGTTTATATTATTTAAAAAAGTAAAGACATAATGCTTAGCATAAATTTGTTCCTCTTTTGTTCAGCAGTAGCAGAGCTAATTATATATAAGAAGATATCTGAAATAATTCTAAAGGACAATCTAAAATATAATCTTTAAAAATCAATGACATCCTCTCTCAAAGAGCAGCACTTAGACATGCATGTAATTATTCTAGTCAGTCATTTACATGAGCAGTATAAAAGCATCCTGGGAAGGTAGAAAACTAAAAAACTAAACAATTACCTTATCTATTCAAACATCTTAGTCAAAACGAAGTTATCACACAATACAAAGGCACTCAAAGACAGAGTGGTGTCACAAAGAAGAAATGAGCCATTATTTTCTCTTTTCAAAAGCAGAAATCATAGACAAATATAGCTCTGAAACTCATTAGCACATAAACGTGATATGCATGACTGCTCTACAGTTTTATTTAGTGTCATAGCATGTGGCTCTTGAACACTTTCACCTGTATTGATTTATTTATTAGAATGTGACCCTCAGCCAGACATTTTCCTCTGGTGTGACTTCCTGAAACTCTCCAGCAGAGAAGCCTGCAAATTGTCCATGTCACCTACTTGTTTAACATGGGATTTATCCATATTCCCCAGTAAGGTCACTATGAAAATAAAACAAGTTTACCAAGTTGTTTGCTGTTATTCCTCAGAATGACTAATCCCACTTTTATGACAAATGGATCACATAATAATCACTTTTGCCACATAATTCATAACAATGACAAAAATGTTGTGGTAATTTTGTTTACTAGAACTTACATTGTTGTGACTGGGCAAAGCTCACACAACAATAAAACATAAACCAATACCATACATGCATATATGCATCCATACATACATAGATACATATATTCATAAATACATGACATATGCTATCTCATTTAGGGTTTTAATTGCTGTGAAGAGACACCAGGACCACAGTAACTCTTAAAAAGTAACATTTGATTGGGGTAGTGGTTCATTGTTTGCAGTTTTAAAGGTTAGGTCCATTATAATTATTCAGGGGGACATGGGCACAAGCAGGCAGATATGCTGCTGGAGCTGAGAGTGCTATGTCTTACAGGCAAAAGCAAGTGAAGCTTGAGAAAAGAGACCTCAAAGCTTGCCCCCACAGTGAAACAAGGTCACACTTCCTAGTAGTGTCATTCCTTTGGGGGAGATTTTTTTTGTAACAACCACATTTCATTCTCTAGCCCACAAAAGGTTTACAGCTACATCATCATATAAAAATAATGCGTTCAATTCATCTTAAAAAGTCTCCAGTTTCAAACTGAGATGCATGACAATGTCTTAAGTGTATACACTTCTAAAAATAAAAAGCAGATCACACATAGTTTCAACATATAATGTCATAGGACATATATTACTATTGCAAAACACAGGGAAGGGGACATAGTGAGGAATTACTGAACCACAAGACTGAAACTATCTGGGCACACTCCAAATTCTGCATCCTCATATCTGATGTCAAGATGGTCTCTGTATCTCCAACTCTGTATAGTTTCATTGACTGATTAAAATATATTTCTTTCTCTTTCACTGGTCCTACTTGCTGTTAGCAGTTTTCATAGGTAGGGATCTTACAACCACAGCATCTCAAGTATTTTGGGGTTTCCAACACAATCCAAGCTTCAACTTTTCACTTTCTAGCAATGACCCCTTTTCTAGGTCTCCATTCAGGGACATTCTTGACACATATGACACATACCTGGCCTCAGTAATGTCCTTAGGCATGGAGGAAAGGCAACTTCTACAACTCATTTCTTTTATCCTCAGCTTTAAAGTCAGAAACTTATTCATGGCCAAAGCTGCAAAGTTCTGCTGCTTACTGAAGCTAGAACATGCCCTCTTCGTTTAATTACGTCTTCACCAGATTCTGTTTTCCTTTATTGCCTAGGCTTGGCTGCCTTTGAACTTGATCTTTAGACCGTGTTGCCTCAAATTTAGAGATTCATTAGGCTTTGTCTTCCAGTACTAGGATTAAAGGCATGCACTATCACACCCATCTCTCTCTTTTTTTTTTTAATTTCTTAGCACAAATTCAAAACTTAGCTAAATGAGATTTTTGCCTTAAGATCACCACTCCCTTTATTCCATTTTTTAATCTGTTCATTTCCTTAAACAAACATTTTAACTTCATTCAGCTTTCTGATGTTCTTTTTTTTTCTCAAATATTTTTTTTCTTACTAACCTTTCTTTTTTCATTATAAACCTTCATTAGAGGTAGCATTAATATATTAATATCCACATGACAGATTTTATACTAGGCTGTTTGAAGATTTCTTTGGCCAATGGAATGAATCCAAAACTCTTACTTTAGCCTCAGGCAGACTCTTAGGACAAAGGCAAAATGCAAGCACTTTCTTCACCACAATATTACAAGAATGATTTCTAGGCATCATACTAAATTTTTTCTTTGAAATCTCTTGAGTAATCCCCTAGACAGTTCAGATAACAGTTAGCAAAACTGTCTTTCATGTGCCTTACTAGTATGGCCCATTAAGTAGAGCTTAAAACATTACTTTGCTCTTATAACTCAAAGTACCAAAGTCTAATTTTCTACAAATAAAAACATGGTCAGGCCTATCACTGCAATACTCTACTCCTGGTACCAACTTCTTTCTGAGGTCTTATCATCACTGCTGTGAAGAGATACTATGGCCATGATAATTCTTATAAAGAAACTTTTAAATGGGGATGGGGTTTGCTTACCCTTTCAGAGTTTCTGTTTATTCTTATCATGAAGAGGAACAGTGAGGCATGCAGGCAGATGTGATGAAGAACCAGGTAGTTGTCTCCATTTTAAGCAAGCACCTAACCTCATCTTGAAACAGGCCTGAGTTTCAAATTGTCAAACATACTGCGTACAAAGTACAAAGTCAGAAATTCTTAACACAAGAGATAACCTAAGGAAATCTGATAGTAACTAAATAGCCACAGAATGTCCCAGCACAAGAGATAATCTATAAAAAAAGAATTGACAAACAGCTGGGTAAGATAACCAGGGAATTCTGAAAAGTCCCTAAAAATGAGCTAATCAGAATTGTATCCATACTGAGACTCATAATTGATGTGTAACTACGAGGTTTTAGCCTGTTCCAGCCACTGTTATCATGATGCCCTTGATAGAGTCCCTGCGGCTGTTTGGATTTCTTTTCAATAAACCTTTCTTTTGCATTTTGGAAAGTTTGAGTTTCTGGTAGTCTCTTCAGCATTCACAACCAGGGCACAACAGTGGCGCCTGAGTTGAGAGTGCTACATTTGCAGGCAAAAGGAAGTTGATTGACTATATCATACTGAGTAACACTTGAGGAAAAAGACCTCAAAGCCTGCCTCCACAATGACACACTTCCTTCAACAGGCCAATACCTCCTAATATTGTCATCTCTTTTGGGAGCCATTTTTTTCAAATCACCACATAAGCACATATACACAGATACATACAAGTAGTATATATAAACATGTGTGTTTGTGTAAGTCACTAAGTAATTGTTATTTTACTTGTGAAATAATATAACAGTTTTAAGATTAATTAGAATACTTAATATTTAACTATAAATAGGTTAGAATATGGTAAAATTAGAAGATTCTCATTAAGAGAAGCTCAAGTAATCTATAATTATAGATTATCCCAAGCAAATGAGAAAGAGGAACAACACTCTAGGGGTTGTCTTATTGAATTTGATAATTTAGCTAACTAAGCTAGGTATTTGGATGATAGAAATGAGGATACTCATTGATAACTTTCAACTATTTGACATTAGGAACTGAGAAGATAATCGTTTTATTTTTGTGACAAAAGTTGTAATGAGAAGGCAATATTTAGCTGGGTTTCACTTGGTCGTTTGGTATACAAGGTAAAGTAGAAGTTAGACAATAAAATATGTAAGGTTGAGCTCAGTACAGACATAATTGTAAAATTAATTTTAACTCTATATAAATTAGACTGGTAAATATGATAGTTTTGTGAAGAAAGGAGGACCATAAAGATATAGAACTGGATCCCAGAATAATCCACAAAGTAAACTATTATATCCTTTTTATTAAAGTTATAAAATTTACTATCACAAACTTAAGAGCTTAATATATACAATATTTCTGTGAAAAATTTTTAGAAACAATACTCAAGGATAGAAAGTGTGACTTCTTTGTTCATAATAATAAAATAAAAATAAAATAAATTAAAAAAATAATACATTAAAATTAACCAGCCAATGCTTCAGGAATCTGTCATAGAAAATCGATTTATTTTGGCACTTTTGTTTCCAGAGGCTACCTACATTCTTCAGTCCTTGACTCTGACCTCTGATTGTGTCATAATGTGCTTCCTTATATCTTGAATTATAAGGGTTTGTGTGTATGAGTATGTGTGTGTGTGTGTGTGCGTACGCACATGCATGCGTGTGTGTGTGTGTGTGTGTGTGTGTGTGTTAGTATTTTGATACTCTGGACAAACCAAGATAATATATTCATTTTTAGCAAGTCTACAATTTGTTTTGCTGTACAAACATTAATAAATTCTAGAAATTAAGATATGAATAATTGTACGTGACATTAATTGGTCTATCCCTTGTATTGGCTTGATTCATCTGAATGAGCTATGAATTTAAGAACTATACTGATTTTTCTGGATGTTGCTTGTTTTTGAAAGAGGAAGATATAATTTAGAAGAAAAATATTCTCCTTTGTAACAGTGAATTTATTGAAAAAAAATTAAAGGAATAAATATTAGAGATTATCCAATGTCCTTTCATGAGTACAGGAACACTGTGAACTTCATGGATAGATTAAAACCAATAGGAGTGATATCTAATATATTCCATGGATTTTCTAAATCTTTGTGGAATATTGAGTAAAGAACCAAAGCCCGAAATTGGCAGGCCCCAGGGAATTACTTTTCAATAAACTTGAGTACCTATCTTGTCCCTTTGGGTACTGAAATTGCACAGGAAATTCCACCTTGAAAAGAACACAACAGAAAGATATTGTATGTTGATTAGGTGGGGCATATTTTTGCTTGGGAAAAATCAAAGTGTTGTCAGCAAGTTAGGATGATAACAGGCAAAACTTTTTTCACAAGGCAGCGAAATAAGTTTGTGATGGATTCACACACAGGACAGGACCATGTTATGCATGTCTTGACATCTAGAAGAATAATAGTTCTCAGTTCAAACTACATGTGAAGATCTCTATTACCACTTCTCTTGTGCTCAACCTTAAATTTAAGCACTGTGATAGAAAAGCATCTTGGAAATGCTTTCTCATGTTTAACCAAGTTGACTTAATTTGAATGAAATTAACAACATTATTGGCATGAACAAATTTGGTCAAATACATTTGATATAAAAATTCAGTAATTTAAAATTGATCTAGATGAAAATAGACACAGATGTTTTTCAATTCAAAGAGCCACTTAATAAATAAGCATCTGATTTCAAGGAAGATTGTTCAAGAAAATTGTAAAGAAAGTACATTTTTCATATAAAACCATATCTTAAGAAATATTTTTTCTTCTTACTAATATATACTTATATCTGTTGTGGCGAGCCGCTTCTGTTCTGCAGAATGACGAGTCATCACACGCACGATTCTTCTCAGATCATACTTTATTGGAGTACAGCTCAGTTGTGAAATGGTGGAAAGAAGACCCCAAGCCTGAGATTCAGCCTGCTTATATAGGGAAGCCTGGCACGTGATTGGTGCCCATCACAATGCCTCATTAACACATGGCTGGTGATTGGTTCAAAGTAATACTCATTAGCATATGGCTGGTGATTGGCCCAAAACAATGGCTCATTAACATATTTGAGGATCGCATCGGATAGGTCCTTTCTCAATGCCTAATTAGCATCAGCACATCGGATTGGTCACTACTCGATGAATAATTAGCATAAGCGGCAATAGAATGTTCCAGCAAGTTGTGCAAAGGCAAACCGCGCCCTACAATCTGTTTTTGTTTTGAACTTATTTTTCTTTTACTTTTTGAAATGTTTTTGATTTTATAATATGACTACAATATTTCTCCCCTTCCTTTTCTCTCTCCAAATGTTTCTATGTACCCTCCATGCTCTCATTCAAATTCATGGCCTCTTTTGCTATTAATTGTTAGTGTACACATGTATACATATATACATATACTCTAGAATGTGACTCGCTGTCTGTATCATGTTACTTGTTTATAAGTCATTAGAGCTGGTCATTTGGTTTTGGGCAATCAATTATTATGTCTTCCCTAGGAAGACTATTTCTCTGGTTATAGCATTCCACCATTCTCTGTAGTTCTTTGTATATGGCTGAGTCACTCATGGTCAACTCTAATGTTTGAAGCAATTTAAATTTCACAAATATTTGAGGTAAAAATGTTTGATGTTGTGTTATATTTGAATACATTGTATTTTTTGTACTTTCTTCAAAGATTAGCTACTAAATTGTAATGCACATTTCTAAATGTGAAGTAGAAAAAGATCATCACATCTTTTAAACAAAACAATAATAAACCAACAATGATCTACTTATTCTCTACAAAATAAAAAGAATATGAATGTGTTTCTTGTTAGTAATCTTAACCTCTTAGCTATCTACCCAGCCTAGAGCACTTTCCAGTAAAGATGAGTAGAGTAATAGGTAAACTGTGTGTCTCAGCTTACACACAATAGCTTCCACAGGTTCTTCTTTGTTTTAATTTTTGTTTTTGTTTTGTATTATTTCTTTGTTTTGTTCTGGTTTTGATTTTTCTTCTAAATTTTAAGCTTTGATTTGTGGTGGGAAAGGTTGCAAATCCAGAAGGGAAGAGTCACTGAGATAAGTAGGATTGATGTATATAATGTGAAATCCATAAAAAATTTAAAAAGCTTAAAAATAATATTTTCTGTATTATTAATACAAAAGCAGTGTCAGTATCAGTCCTTCATTTGTTTACCTAAATCAAGATCTTTCTCAAATCATGACCTAAATAAAAGCATTGATCATTGTTAATATCAAAAATATCTGGATATCAAATGATCGAGAAACAAAGATCACATTGTGATTTTAGAATTTGGTCATTGTTCAGATTTTAAATGCTAAAGGCATTTTTTCATATATACTATTGATATTACACAGTTTAACAATTTTCTTTCAAATTTTTTAAGTTCTTTTGTACATTCCTAATATGTACTGCATTTGCTGAGAAAAAAATTAATTCACCAATTTATTTCATGCAAAATTATTATACATTAATGATATTATTTGCATTTTAACATGTATTTTGTTCTAATACTTAAAATATTCATATTTTAGCAGACATTGTTTCTGGTAACAAGGCCTACATTGATTTGGTAAGTACATTTTCAAATAAATATAAGAGAAATATCTAAGAGTAATATTTTTGAACTAAAACAAATGCTAATAGTTGAAGATATTTTAAATTAGGCTTCATCATAATTACACTATTTCCATAATAAAACATTAAAGTATCTTCTATCATCTTTCTTCTGCATGAAATGCCATGTACAATTTGTAGGCCCCTGCTCTGACTTTCACCTGCACTCTGAGCCTTGAAGCACAAAGCCTGTGTATGGATTGCTAGCTTCTCTCCATGCCCTGTCCGGTATGTCTCTGCCTTCCTTCCTTGGGGTGGGGGGATAAGATGAGGAAGTTTCAGCTGTTTACCTGGAGTCAGTAATTTTCCAGCCACTTGGGGAATTTCCACTGTGCAATATTTTTGGTAGCACCAGGTATAAAAGTCTGAGATTGACCTTCAATAAATGGTATTCTCCTTGCAAGAATG
Source organism: Sigmodon hispidus (assembly GCA_004025045.1). NCBI lineage: Eukaryota > Metazoa > Chordata > Mammalia > Rodentia > Cricetidae > Sigmodon > Sigmodon hispidus. The sequence continues at coordinate 20,050 of PVIH01008094.1, forward strand.
ACCCAAGCATCTGTGTCTTTCAGTCTCCAGGCCTGGGCCTGACTCACCGATGACTCAAGTAGCACGGATGCTACACAACTCCATACTTATATTTTGTGAGTGCGCACAGCTGTTTGAAGGGCCAAATATTCCTCTGTATTTCCTGGTTTCATAGAAAATTGTGGTAAGTCAATGATACCAGCATTGGATAATTAGATTTGAGTAGAAATAGCATGTGCTAATTAAAGGTAAGTGATGTCTTCACTGCACCCTTTATATGGTTGTGGTGGTCTGAGGGTCTTGTGTTAAAAGAAAGAAAGAAGGAAAGAACAAAAGAATGAATGAAAGAAAGAAAGAGAGAGGGAGGGAGGGAGGAAGGAAGGAAGGAAAGAAGGAAGGAAGGAAGGAATTTTTAGTCTTTGTACAAGAAGACTTACTTTCTCTTCAGGTGGTTTAACCCTGGCATTGTTTGTACCACAAAAAAAAAAAAAAATGCAAAAAGTAGCCATACTTCTAATTCAAAACTGCTTTAAGAAACAACAGTTTTTATGCTACAATTCAGGAGTGGACTCAAGGACATTGAAGGACTTGTGGTATTAAAGAATGTTTTAAAAACATTTAATATAATAAAATCCTAATTGTTGCATTATTAACTGTAAAACTGGGTCCAGTTAGCTCTATAAACTTAAAATTATTGTATATTTGAATAGTTTGAAAGGAAATACAAAAATTGGAGAAGGAATATTGAGCTCGATAACAAAAACAAAACAAAAACAAAAAACAAAAACACTCCAAACTATAGATGCTTTCTAAGTACATTTTTTTTACTGGAGAACTTGTTACAGGATTGAAAGAAACCAAAGAATTCTCAGCCACAGTTTGAGAGATTCTGGTTCACTCTTCTCTCTGCTTCACTGCTTCATTTTATTTCCTCATAATATAGATAGAGCTAAGGAAGAAATTTTCTATTAAAAATCCAAAAGCTATAAAACTATCTTTAAATCTTTTGACAATATAACCTTGATATTTTCAAGCCTACATTTTATCTACTAGCATATCAAAAAAAGAAAAAAATCACAATGTTTGGCCATGAAATGAAATATCCATTCTTTGGTTGGGTACAACTTTAGAATAATGTCTTTAAGTATTAGTTCTGTGCCTTACAGACATATAAAGTCGGTTAAGTATTTCTCATAATTACATGAAACAAAAATGAATTAGCAAATGTACTCATGTCTCTCACAACATAAAGCAGTTCTATAAGAATATAGAAGCTTGGCATTCTACATCACAGAGTCTAATTGAAATGGAATCAGTGCATTTTCAAAGCCTTTATACTTATAGTTAGCTAGAAAACTGTGTTAGTGATGTCAACCTTTCACTAACAAAAGCAATGATGATTATCATTTATGAAAAATAAATGAATAGAGGACTCTGCATTTTCAATTACTGGATTTTGCAACCTACATTTCTATGAGAATGTTAAAGTTATAACAGAGAAAGAGAGGGAGGGAGGAAGGGAAGGAGGGAGGGAGGGAGGGAGAGCAAGTTGTAAGTAGGGCATTTCGTGAATTAATTTATGTTTTGGCTATAATATATCCCTTCTCAAACCAGTTTGAAGCTGTTGCACGGTAGGGAGTTTCAACCTACTAATGATTTCACAGCTGGCATACACATGGCATCAGTGCTTATTGGCATCTTCAATGTCAGTTATTTTTAAAAAGCTCTCTTCCAGGACTCTGAATATATTATCTATCAAGTGCAACGGTGCATGGCAACACCCAAGACACAATTTACAGTCTCGAACAGACTCTCATTATTTGGTGTAAATGAAATCCCAAGTCATTAAACATCTTTTTAAAAAAAAATAAATAAAAGGAAGGTATCTTGTATTAAAAATATAAGCAATCGAAAGACCTCCTAGGTCATTCTTTCAATCTATTGTATGCATAGTAATGAGACTGGAAATAGGTTCAATCCCTCAGCTATTGTTTACCTTCCTTTGATAGACAATAGTTGTTTTCTGTCAAACACATCACAGAAAAAGTTCAAGCAGGCTAGTTTCAACTGTTCCCCTGAGAAAACTCCTAGGAAATTGGCCAAAAAAAAAAAAAAAAAAAAAAAAAAAGACAGCAATGCACTGATGATAAGAAATTACCTCTGGGATTTACAAAGTTCTGTGTTATAAGTCAACCAACTATGTAGTTTGCTGATTGTCTACTTTGATTCACAATTCTAGGGGTCTTTTGTAAAATTTAAACTCATATTTAGAGCCTTATATACATTTCAATGAATATGTATATTGGAGAGATTTTTCTTGATCTGGATACATCAGCCTTATTAATTTCAAGAAAGTTAGCAATGCTGTTTTTTGTTTGTTTGTTTGCTTGTTTGTTTTGTTTTTTTTTTAACAGGGTTTAGACCCATTTGCAGTCCCTCCTGTTATGTTTATTATGAATTTTGGTCATGCTTTATATAACACTGAAAGCTATTTGTTATTGTCATGCTTTTAATCCATGAACTGATTCCCTGTTTATCAAAAAATATTCTGTCAACAAGCCAAAACAGTAAATATCTGCTTCAGATAGTTTCTGTGAGTTTACTATGCAAAAAATGGATTATTTGGTATATTATAACATCTCTATAATGTGAGCTTAAGATAAAACAAAAACCTGTAAAGGCTCTTTTGTAAGCTTATCAGCAATTTCCAACATTCTTGACACCATTTTATTGATGACATATCTGAATGTGTACAATTTCAACACAATGAGTTACATTAGCAGTTTTTGAATACTTATTAATGTGGCTATCCCTTCCTTTAGTAAAGACACATGCATTATTTAGCATGTTCCTTACCTAGTTGATTCTTTACAATTATTTGTTAACTGAACAAATAAACTAATAAAAGAACTTGCCATATGTGAACTTGTCTTTCTGAATTTAAATTTCTAATCCAACAGAGGTTACTTTGAATGACATATCTCATAAATAACCTGCATATTTCTTTAGTATCCTAAGTGTTGTGATGACAAATTTAATGAAAATAATAGTAGAAGAGGAAACAATAGAACCTCAACATTTCAGGTTGCTAAGAAATTTTAGGATTCTGTAGCTAATTTATCTTAAATTATGGTAAACACCTTGCGATGTTAAAGATGAATTAATCTCCTTGGTATTCTTCCTTATGTCAAAACTATTCTTTGGATGTGTAATTATGATGTGTAAACCTGAAGGTTGGTAAACTTGATGAAATGTGATCTGTGTACCTGCTGCCAAAGTATGCAAGCTTTCTTTCTTCCTCCTTATCTATCCACAAATAGGTCTTTTCTTTGCTTCCCATTTCTTCCTTTCTTTCTCCCATCTTTCCTTTGTTCCCTCCATCCCTTGCTTTCTTCTCTTCCTCCTTCTTTCTCTCCCTGCCTCAATCCCTCTCTTTTAAGTAAATCTCTGCTCTGTTCTTGTTCACTCTGAATTACTCATTCTCAAAAGCATCTTAGAACACCCTGTAGTATATATTATAGTGTGGATCAATAAAATGGCAAGGACAATGTTTCTGTTTCACATCTCAGAAGGGGAGGAATATGCACTCATGATTTTGAAGGGCTCACCAAGCACTCAGGTGGAACGATTTCTCCTTTTTTGTAGGACAAAAATCCTCATAATAATCTTATCTGGAAGCATGAAAAATGCTTAGTGAGTCCTAGTCTAGTATTGGCTTGAATAATTCCTAGGCTATACTTATGATTACAAACAAAGGACCAAGAGTCGGAATCATCCATGGTGCTCCTACTTTCTAAACTACTGGAATGTGTATATAAGAATATCTCTTGTCGGGGCTGGAGAGATGGCTCAGCGGATAAGAGCACCGGCTGCTCTTCCAGAGGACCCGGGTTCGATTCCCAGCACCCACATGGCAGCTAACAATTGTCTGTAGTTCCAGTTCCAGGCAAACACCAAGGCAAATAAATAAAGAAATAATAAATAAATAAAGTTTAAAAAAAGAATATCTCTTGTCAATAATTAGATTTTAGAATGATTTGGATCACAATATTTTTAAAGTACATAATTCTAAGTCTCATTGTCTATATATGTCAAAATCTTCAATTTAACATGTAGGTCCACAATGAACCTCTGGAAATAAAAGATCATCATTGAAGGTAATGGTTCCAGTCAATGTTTTTCACTTTTACCTTGACACACAACACTTTATCATTTATAATTTCATAATTTTAAGAATAAACTAATAAATATAGAAAATTGTTGCATACTGTTATATGAATATAGAGATTATGCTTATATAGTGATGTTAATCACAGGTAACTGAGAAAGATTATTTATTAAAGTGTTCAAAAAAGGGCACTCAGAGTTAAAAGAGGGATTAAGGAGTCATGCAGCTCCTGAAAAGGCTGGACTGGTTCCATGTGACTCCACTCTGTTGGTCAGGCCCTCCATCCAAGGGCACAAGAGAGAAGGGTCTCTGCATATGTGTGCCCCATCTTAAACTCGTCCTCTGGGCACTCCTGAAATACTCGTGCCCCAAGGCCACAGATGATTTCCAGATCTAAGGTGGCCAAGAGGCCATACCTTTACATCAAGCTGTAATAATACCTGCTCTCCAGAACATCTCCCACTTCTGTCTAAATAAAAAATTTTAAACCTAAAGATAAAACTATATATAATAGAAATAATTATCAAGTACAGTCCAGGTGAGAGAAAGGGCAATAATTAAAGTAAAAGTACAAGCAACAAGCACAACTTTAAGCAGAAAACAAATACTAAATGTCCATCATATTGGTAAGTCACTAAATACAGGGATTATTCCAAAAGCTGTCCTATCCTGAAGAATCTTAGTATAATACCTAATCTCTTAGCTAAGATATGAGAAGGTATTAACTGTGACTACCAAGTCTTCAATCCCATTGAAGTCCTGAGAAGAAAAACATATTACCAGAGTAAGCAGGAAATGCAAGCGAGCAACTTCTGAAATTTAGCAAGAGAGGACAGTGGCAGATGGCTACCTGGACAAGTACCCAAAGCTTTACTGAAATGTTCAGGCATTCAGGTTTTTGGCTATAGGCCTAGAATATCTGACAGACCATTTTCAGAAGTAGGGTAATTTGAGAAACTGTCTTACCCTGTCTTGGCAAGGTTCCTCATTCTCTTATCCTGCTCATTCAAATTGGCAATAGTTGTGGCAAGGGCAGTTTTTTGTCCAACAGGCCAATATTCACCAACTGGAAAACAAACTCCATGCGGAGTATCTTTGATGCCAAAAATCATCTCTGGAAAGAACTGGTGCTGCCAAAAAGCAACAGTTTCTCATGTCAACCAAATTCTGAATAACAAAATCTTTTTAATTTCTCATTTGGATTTAAGCTAATGAACTTGCTTTATCTTCTTTAAATGTCATCAATCCTTTTCTAACTTTCTGTCTTTGTTGATTTATTTGACACTGGTGATACTTTTCCTACTATTGATGATTCTTTTTTATCTTTCTCAAATTCAGTTCAGATATCATCTGTTAAGATAAGTTTTTGTTATTCCTACTGCCCAAGGACACTTTCTTCATCTCTTCATGTAGTCTAATGGCCAGACTAAGACACATTGCAAAGTGGTCACTATAACAGTGAATAGAAAAGTCTATTTATAGAGGATGACATGGGGTAGGAAATGCTCTTTTCTAAAATTATGTATGAACTGTTGTTATCAGAAAATCGCATCCACCTTTACCATTAAAAAGAAGTATTTGTTACCATAGTGTGACAACAGTTTATACTTCAGATGTTCTGAAGGTTTGTGGCCCAAAATTGTACCCTTCATGCAGGCCTTTTCGCTAGCTCTTATTTGTATATGTTCTAGTCCATGTTCAGTTGAAAAAGTAAGATAAAAATCATATTACCTCCTCTGTCTTTTCTGAATAATGATAATATATTCATGCCTGGGGGAGAATATGTCTAACAATTACAAACCTTATTTCTATAGTATGTGAATTCATACCAAGACTATCTATAACATGAGTGATGTGGCTGAGTTCTTAGTTGAGCAGAAAGAGACTCAGCCAGTTTGGTGAGTGATTGTGTGTCAATGTCTTTAGACCAGGCTAGTAAATGCTTCTTAGTAAATGCTTGCATATATTGGTATGGCTCCTTCCAAAAAAAATAAGTTTAAGGTTTTACAATTGGAATTGTTCAGTTTGATGTGGATTTAGATCACAAAAAGTACAAAGAGGATCATGTGGTCCTTTTTGAATAGACATCAAATGTACATCTTGCCATTTCTGCCTCTAACTAGATGTTATATTTTAAATATTAAATAATTTTTTAAATATTTTACTTCAGTTTCTAGGAGCATTTTCTTTTTTCTCTGAGGAAAAGTATTTGAATATTTTTTAGGTAAAACACTAAATGCCTATACTTGAGAAATATTTTAAGTTTACTAAGTTTTACACCTAAATAATTATCTGGTAAATAAAATCATCTTAAAATATCTTATATAAAATGTATTATGTATTGGTGACTTCTTGCTCATATGAAAGACAAAGAACAAATTATATCAAGCATGATTGATAAGGCCTCAAATAATCTTTTTGTTTTATATTTACCTAAAATTATACACAACTCACATATGCACATGTGTGCATACATGCACACGCGCGTGCAAACACACACATACACATACAGAAACACACACATTTGTGTGTTTTGAATGTATTTTCTATAGGTAATATATGTTCCAACAATGAGAAACCTCCCTCTATATAGTTTGTCATGATAGTCCAAATATGAGAAACTATTGTTATTGCTCCAGACTGCCCTCTAGAAGAAGAAGGTAAGTTTTATGAAGTGAGAACACCACACTCAGACTTTTGACCTGTATGAAAAACCTGAGAGCATTCTTTTTGTGTATAGATTCCATTTTGTATTATTGATCTTTTGCTTGTATATTTTGGCTTCTGTTATTGTGGTTTTTGAGCAATTTTTTTTGTATATGTGTTTCTTTTTATCTCATTTCTTTTTAAAGAGAAGAACAGAAAAAAAGAGCATGCAGTTGCATGGGTAGGGAACTGAGAAACATCCGGAAGGAGTTTGGGAAGGGGAATTATTGAAATATATCATATATAATATATTATTTTATTTAAACTATTTAATTTGTTAAAAATGAATCTTCTACTATCATTTTGTTAGACCTGAATAATTTTTGTCTATTATAAATATTATATTTATACATTATCTTTGTTCATTTGCCTTATACCTGATACCTTATATCTTTATACATAACTGTACCTACCAACCTTCATTAAAAAAGCTTATCCTCAGAACAAATGGAGACCAACACACTCAAACATACACACAGACACAGACATACATACAGAGAAAGAAAGAGAGAAAGGAAAAGAGAGACAGAGAAAATCAAGCCTAACCCTAGTGAATACATCTACTATACTATGCTGCAACTCAGCTTCAGGAAACATCTCTAAATATAGCTTAAAGCTCATAAGAGCCAGAGGATCATGATGTCTAGTGACAGACTGGGTCCTGGAAATGACGGGAAAGATTTAGTTATGATACTTCAAAAATATATCAACCTAAACAAGACCTGAAAAGTGACCATATTTGAAACATTCTGTTGTAGGTTTTTCATTGCTTTGAACACAAACAAAGAAAATGACCACTTTTATAATAGAAAATACTTAATTGGGATGACTGAACTATACAGTTTCTAAATTTATTCTATTATAATAATGATGGCACATGGTGGTGTACAGGCTGATATGGTGATGGAGAAGTAGTTCAGAGTCCAACATCTTGCAAAAAACAAAAAGTGGCCAGTCTCAGTGGGCATAGCTTGAGCATATATGAGACCTCAAATCCTATCTCCACAGTGGTACACTTCTACCAATAAGACCACACCTGTGCCAAAAAGGCCACACCTCCTATTAGAAATACTACTGTCTTTGGGGTCCATTTCCTTTAAAACCACAATATTAACTTCCCTGTTCAATAAAAGCTTGAAACCACATCATAATGTAAAACTACATTTTGTCCAGTTTCAAAAGTCCCCATAATTTTAATAAACTCAATTAAAAGTCTAAAGTTCAAACTCTTTTCTGAAATTCATGCCATTTTTTTTTGCTGCTCTCTCATGTAAAATTAAAACCAAAGAACAGATCACATACTTCCAACATATAATGACAGAAGATATACAACTCTATTCCAAATTCTAGGGGAGAGAACATTCTGAGGAGATATTGGACCAGAGCAAGACTGAAAACTAGCTGGGAAACTTCAAATACTACATCTGTCAAATCAATCTTCAGTTCTTTAAATTCTTTCAGCTTTGTGACTGTAGCACATTTATTTTCCTTGGGTTAATTATACTCCCTGTTGGCAGCTTTCCTGAGCATTATCCCATGATTGTGGCATGTCCAAAAACTTGGGGATATCCAAGGCAATTCAGGCTTCTACCTCACAGCTGCATGTACTGGTCTCTCTAGGCTTCCATTAAGGTAAACTCCTGACACATGGACCATAGCAGCTATTTTTAGACATGGAAGCAAATTCCATAACCCCTTTCCTCTATCCTTAACTCTAAAGCCAGAAACACATTGCCAAGTTGCCAAGTTCTTCTTCTGGCTTGGGCTAGAACATATTTTCCTCTTTGATTTATATCTTCACCAGGTTTTTGATTTTCTGAGTTTTTTTCTTTTAATATAGAGTTTGGCTGTTCTGACACTTGTTCTGTAGACCAGGCTGGCCTCAAACTCAGAGATCCATGAGCCACTGCCTTCCAAGTGCTGGGATTGAAGGCCTACACTACCACACTTGGCTCTAAGGTTTTTTTAAATTTTCTTTTTAAAATTTGAAAACCTAACGTGGTGGGATCTTATTCTGATATTCTTTTAATTCCATTTTTAATCTGTTATCTTCTTGACCATAAGGCTTAGAGCTCCATTTCACTTCTTGATGCTGTTTTACCCTCAAATTCTACATTTTCTTACTCCTTTTCATTATAAATCTGTAAAAGAGTTTATACTAGACTGTTTTGAGATTTTTTTTTTTTTGCCAAGAGAATTAATCTAAAAGTCTTCACTTAGGTTGAAGGCAGACTCTTCTAACAAGGGCTAAAAGCAACTACAATCTTGACTAAGTTATCACAAGAAGGTTTCTAAGCAATATATTTCTTTTCTCTTCTGAAACCTCTTGAAGTAGCCCCTCACAGTTTTAATCACTCTTTCCACCACTGTCTTCTATGCTCCTACTGATATACCCATTTAGCAATGCTTAAAGCATTCTCCTGTTTTCCTAATTCAAACTTCCAGACTTCAAATTCCACACAGTTCAGCTACTCTAGAATGCAGTATGGCAGTTTCTCAGAAACTGTAAGTCAATCTCCCCAAGGATCCAGCAATACCACTACTGGTCATATACCATGAAGATGCACATTTGCATTCCAAAGGCATTAGCTCAACTATGTTCATAGCAGCATTATTCGTAATAGCATAAACTTGGAAACAACCTAGATGTCCCTCAACTGAAGAATGAATTAACAATCTGTGGTACATCTACACAATGGAGTACTACTCAGTAGTAAGAAAAAATGATATCCTAAAATTTGCAGGCAAATGGATGGATTTGGAGAATATCCTCCTGAGCAAGATATTACAATCCCCAAAAGAGAAGCAGGGATGTGGACTTTAAACAAAATCCAAAGCATACCCAAGCTGCAATCCACAACCACTGAACATCTTAGGATACGAAATACCTTGGACCAGCACCTAGGAGTCCATTCCTTACAGAGGAACACCTGACCCAGTCTTGATGTTGTTAGATCTGCCTGGAGTAGATGCTGATCTAAGCCACCTTGGGACCTTGGGACCTCTTGCCCTTGCTGGGGAGGAGATAAGGAGATGGGGAGAAGAGAGAGTGACTGGGAGGAGTGGGATGGGGAAGGGAGTTTGAACAGGGGATACATGAATAAAAAAAATGAGACTTTATTCGAAATAAAAAGAAAAAGAAAAGCATGGTCAGGTCTTTCTCAGTAATACTCAGTCCTGGTACTAACTTGTCTTAGTTGAGATTTCTATTACTATCAAAAGACACCATTTCAGGGGCTGTACTCACTCATTAGTGGACTCTAAACAAACAAACAAGAAAAAAGTAAAGCATGCCTAAGTTGCAAACCACAACCACTGAACAGCTTGGGATCAGAAGCACCCTGGACTGACTCCTTGGATCCCACTCCCCCTAGAGGAACACCTGACTTACTCTTGAGGGACGGGGGAGAAAACTGGATCTACCATGAGTGGAGACTGAACTAAGCAATATTGGGTCAGTGGGACAATGCGACTGTCTGCTGCCTGCCCAGGGAGGGGATAGGGAGTTGTGGAGAAGAAAGAATGACCTGATGCGGCGGGAGGGGGAAGGGACCTTGAATAAGGATATACAAGGATAGAAAGTGTGACTTCTTTGTTAATAGTAATAATAATAATAATAATAATAATAATAATAAGAAGAAGAAGAAGAAGAAGAAAGAAAGGATACCATTTCTATGGCAATTATTCAAAAAGTAAACATTTAATTTTATGGCTTACAAGTCAGAGGTTCAGTGGATTATCATAATGGAGTGACAAGGTGCAATTCAACATGGTACTGGAGAAGTAGCTGAGAATCCTACTTCTTGCAGGCAACAGGAAACTGTCTCACTGGGCATTGTATGAACATATATGTGACCTCAAATTCTTCCTCCAAAAGATACACTTTTCTCAAAAGACCACAGTTGCTCTAAAAAAGCTCACACATCCCATTAGTGCTTCTCCACTTGGGGGTCATATTTTTTTGAAACCATCACACATACTAACAAACAGAAAAATATCATGGGATTCTTCACCTAGACAAAGAACTATCAGCAACTAATAACTATGGGGAGAAGGAAAATTAGCCTTTCACAGGAGTAAGTCCCCTAATTTGTTATCCAGTACAAAGTGTTCAGACATGAACCAAAATAAATTAAACAACAAAATGATCTCAGTAGTTTTTTCACATATTTGTAAATATATATGCATATATATTTCTACATATATACATACAAATTATATATGCATATATATATATATAAATGAAAAAGAAATTTATTTTGAGAGTGAAAATACAGAAGAGGGCTTGGAGAGAGACCTGCAAGGTCTCCTCAGGAGATGTCTACATTTCTGTAAAACTAGAAAGTGAAACCACTTTGTGATGTTGATGGAATTCTACAACCCTATTAAAGTCTTGTGAACAAAGGGAGAAAAACAAATAAACAAACTTCTCTTTAACCTTTTTTGGTATAGGGATTGTAGCTTGGTTATTATTTATCAATAGTTAATATGCTTTTTTAAGCAAATTCATATCATGGTTATCTTTCTGCATCGGGATTACATCACTCAAAGTGGTTTTTTTCTAACTCCATGTATTTGCTTGCAAATTTTATGTCATTTTTAACTGCTGTGTAATATTTCATTGTATAAACATACCACATTTTTAAAATTCAGTCTTCTGTTGATGGACATCTAGGTTATTTTTAGTTTCTTACTATTATGATTGAAGCTGTAATGAGCATGTTTGAGCATGTGTCCTTGTAGTAGAATGCAGTGTTCTTTGGAAGCAAGAGTACAAGCTATAGCTATGTCTTGAAGTAGTTCATAAACTTTTAAGGAACCACCATATTGAGTTCCTTTTTGTCTGTACAAGTTTGCACTACTACCAACCATGGTGGAGTGTTCCCCTTGCTCTACATTTTGTCCAGCATGAACTATCACTTGTGGTATTGATTTTAGCCATTTTGACAGATGTATGATGGAATCTCAAAGAGTTTTGATATGTATTTTCCTTGTGACTGTAATGTTGAATATTTCTTCAAGGTTTTCTCAGGCTTTTGAGATTTCCCTATTGACAAGTTTCTGTTTAGATATTGACAATATTTTTCTTGGATTGTTTGATTTTTCAATATCTAGTTTTGCAGCTTTTTGTAGATTATGAATATTACCCTTCTAGTTGAGGTGGAGTTGGTATTTTTTTCTGTTCTGTAGGTTGCTTCTTTATCTAACTAATGGTGACCTGTGACTCACCAAACGTTTTCAGTTTCATGATGTGCCATTTATTAATAATTGATCCTAGTTCCTGTGCTTCCTTTGTTCTCTTCAGAAACTCATCTTTTTCCCAGTGCTTTTAAGGGTATTTCCCAAATTCTCTTTTCTTAGGATCAGTGTATTTGTCTATATGATAAGATCTTTGAATCACATATCTTTCTATTTTGTGCAAGGTGATGAATATGTGGCTATTAGCATTCCTATATATGCCAACTCCCAGTGACCACCACATCTTGTTAAAGATGCTGTTGTTATTCCTCTATGTATTTCTGACTTTATTATAAACAAACAAACTAAAAAAACAGATATTTATATGTGTATAAGTTTATGTCTGGATCTTCAGTTTCATTCAATTTTTGTGAAATAATTTGATGACTATTGATGTTAACTCTTCTTGTTATATGAAGTGTTGACTGGGCTATCCCAAGGTTGAGACCTTCCTATAGCTGTGTGCTGTTACTTAGCCTCAAAAAATGATTCAGAAACTTAAAGTAGTTGTATGCGGTTTGGCCTATGGCTCAGACTCATTGGTAGCTAGCTTTTGTATTTTACCTTTTTTTTTTTATTAATTTGTTTAGTCATGTGGCCCATAGTATATTTGCATTTTATTATATTTGTTTCTTGTGCTGCTGGATTATGTCTCTCTCTGCCTTCTTTCTCCTTTATCTATGTTCAGATTTCTCCTCTGTTTTTCAGATGCCTTGCCATAGGCCAAAACAGTTCTTTTTAATTGTCTAATGATACTGATGGCATACACAAAGACCTCTCACATCACTCTTCTTTAGTTATTAGATAAAATTCTATGATAAAACCATTTTGCACTGGAATTCTTTGCTTGGGAGACTATACTGACTGTTCCTATTTCACTATTAGTTAGAAGTATATTTAAATTGTTTATCTCTTCTTGATTTAACTTTAGTAAGTGTAGTGAAATTCAAGTGTTATTTTTTTTTCAGTTAGCCAGCATGTTTATCTTTATTTTTTTATTATGAATAAAGTCATATTTTTTATCTGTGTATTCCCTTGCCCAAGCTCTCTTCCCCCTCCTGCCCCTCCTAGCCACTCTCTCTTTTCCACATTACTTTATCTTCTCTCCAGCAAGGGCAAGAAATCCCAAGGTCCCAAGGTGGCTTAGTTCGGCATCCACACCTGGCAGATCTGCTTTCCTCACCCCAACATCAAGACTGGGTTAGGTGTTCCTCTGTAGGAAATGGGCTCCAACGTGCAAGTCCAAGATGTTTTAGATTCCAAGCTGTTCAGTAGTTGTGGTTTGCAGCTTGGGTATGCTTTGCTTTTTGCTTTTTTGTTTAGAGTCCACTAATGAGTGAGTACATCTCCTGCTTATCTTTCTGGGTTTGTGGTATCTGGCTCAGGAGAATATTCTCCAAATCCATTCATTTGCCTCCAAATTTTAGGATATCATTTTTTCTTACTGCTGAGTAGTACTCCATTGTGTAGATGTACCACAGTTTGGTAATCCATTCTTCAGCTGATGGGCATCTAGGCTGCTTCCAGGTTCTTGCTATTACGAGTAATGCTGCTATGAACACAATTGAACTAATGTCTTTGGGGATTCAGGTGTTATTAAAGGAGACCTAGAAATAATTTTTACAATAGGTAAGTTGTACCAATCTAGGAAATTATCCCTTTATTTTATATTTTACAATTGGTAGAATACAGGTTTTTAAATATTTTCTTATCATTTGAGGAATTTGCTTAATGGAAGTTGTTAGCTCTCTCTTTTTCTTTTTGATTCTGTTAATTTAGATATCCTTTATTTGACTTTTAGTTAAATTAGGAAAAGTTTTACCGGGCTGGAGAGATGGCTCAGCGGTTAAGAGCACCGTCTGCTCTTCCAGAGGACCCGGATTTGATTCCCAGCACCCTCATGGCAGCTAACAACTGTCTGTAGAAAAGGTTTTACCTATCTGTGTTCTAGATTTTCTAAAAGAACTACCATTTTATTTCATTAAAGCTTTGTATTGTTTTCTTTGTTCTATTTTATTAATTACAGGCTTCAGTTTAATTATATCTTGCCTTCTATCCCTCTTTGATTATTTACCTCTTTTTTTGTTCTAGATCTTTCAGATATGCTGTTAAATTACTTGAATGAGGTTTCTCCAATGTTTTTATGTAAGTACTTTGTGATTTGAATTTTTTTCTCACCACTACTTTCAATGTGTTGAATAGTTTGCGAATGCTGTTAGTTTTAATTTCAATTTTCTTGTTTTGTTGAGACTTGTTTTGTGTGTGTCAGTATGGGGATAATTTTGGAGAAGTTTTCATGATATGCATAATGAAAGGTATATCCTTTTTTTGTTTGTCTATGATATGCATAATGAAAGGTATATCCTTTTTTGTTTGTCTAAAGTATTTAGTAAATATCTGATAGGTATGTTCCATTTATACTATCTGTTAGTTTGAGTATTTCTCTATTTAGTTTTTGGTTAGATGTTCTGTCTATTGCTGAGAGCTGGGTAATGAAGTCTGTCACAATCAGTTTATAAAGTCAACATATAATTTTAGCTGGAGTAGTACTGAGTTGAAAACCTTGACTGCCCTCATCTTTGAAGACAAATAGTTAGTAATTAAAATGTAACCTTGATAGAATTTCTCTTTTGATGATATGGGTTATCCTACCCGCTCTCCTTTGATTATTTTTCATGAGAAGTCTTTTTAGTTAGATATAATTTGATACCTCTTAGGTAAATTTGCTTAGAATATTTTTTTCCCAGCACCTAAATCTCAAGCATTTATCCTTAATGTTAAGATGTGTTTTTCAGATGCATTAGAAGAATAGATCATGGGTTTTTTGTTTTGTTTTGTTTTGTTTTATCCAGCTATACTGTGTCATTTTATTGGGAAATTTAGACCACTAATAATGGGAGATATAAATTATCAATGACTGCTGATTCCTGTTATTTTGTGGTTGTTGTTGGTGGTGGTGATATTGTGTGTGTGAGTGTGTGTGTTGGTTTATCCTTATTATTTTGCTAATGCAAAATTATATATTCCTTGTGTTTTAACAAGTGTTTTTAACCTCCTTATGCTGAATGATTTATTCTAGCAACTCCTGCAAGGCTGGATGTATAGACAAATATTGTTTAAATTCGGTATTATCATGGAATACTTTATTTCCTACACCTGAAATGATTAAACATTTTGCTGAGTATAGTAGTCTGGGTTGCTATCTGTGGTATGTAGCATCTACAGCACATCTACGATTTATTAGGCACTTCTGGCTTTATCTTTAACAAGTAGTGTTGGCATAGATGGATGGTAGTGTGTAGAAAAATGCAAATAGATCCAAACTTATCACCTTGCTCAACATCTTTAGCCATCAGAGAAATGCAAATCAAAACAACCTTGAGATACCACTTTAACCTGTCAGATTGGCTAAGTTTAAAATCACAAATGACAGCCTATGCTGGAGAGGGTGTGGGTCAAGAGGAACACTCCTCCATTACTGGTATGTCAGCTTGTTTAGCTACTCTGGAATGCAGTATAGTGGTTTCTGAGAAAACTCAGAATCAATCTCCCAAGGACCCAGCAATAATGCCACTATTGGGCATAAACCCTAACAATGCACCTCAAAAGCATTAGCTCAACTATGTTCATAGCAGCATCATTTGTAATAGCAAGAACCTGGAAACAACCTAGAATGTTTTAGGATTCAACTGAAGAATGGATTAAGAAACTGTGGTACATCTTTACAATGGAGTACTATTGATCAGTAAGAAAAATTGGTATCCTAAAATTCACAGGCATATGGATAGATTTGGAGAATATCCTCCTGAGCAAGGTGTCACAAATCTAGAAAGATAAGCAAGGGATGTTCCCACTTATTAGTGGACTTTAAATAAAAAGCACACCTAAACTGCAATCCACAACCTCTGAACAACTTTGAATCTGAAGCACCTTTGACCAGCACTTTGAAGCTCATTTCCTCCAGAGGAACACCTGACCCAGTCTTGATGTTGGTCTGATCAAATCGGATTTTCCTGGAGTGGATGCTGAACTAAGCCACCTTGGCATCTTGGGACTTCCTGCCATGGCTAGGGAGGAGATCATGATATGGAGAGAAGAGAGAGTGACTGGGAGGGAAGACAGGGGAAAGGGACTTTGAACGAGGGGATGCATGGATAAAAAAGGATACTTTAATCCATAATGAAATAAATAAAATAAAATTCAGGTAATTCCAATTGCTATGCCTTTATTTTCTACTTGAGTTTATTCCCTTACTGCTCTTAATATTTTTTTCTTTTTTTTGTATTTTATTATTTTGTTTATTATATGGTAAGGGTACTTTCTTTACTGGTTAAATCTATTTGTGTGCTTTATAGGTGTTTAGCCTTAGGTTAGGATATTTCTCCTTAATGATTTTGTTAAAAGTATTTTTTTTCCTGGGCCTTTCACTAGGTATATTCTTCTTTCATTATTTGTATTATTTTTAGTTTTGATATTTTTGGTGTTCCAGATTTCATGAATGTTTTGTGTCAAGAGACTTGATTTTTTTTTGTTTGTTTGTTTAGCATTTACTTTTTTTTTTTTAAACAAAAGCATTTAATTGGCAGTTGCTTACAGTTTTAGACATTTAGTCTATTATCACCATGGCAGGGGGCATGGTGACATGAAGGGAGAGAGATGTGCTGCTGGAGAAAAAGCTAAGACTTAGACCTCTTTTTTCACAGAATGTTGGCAGAGAAATAGAGCCTGGCCCAGGCCTGGATTTGAAACCTCAGTGTCCACCCCATTGACTCACTGCCTCCAGAAAGGCCATAGCTATTAATCCTTCTAATGCTTTTAAACTGTTTCCCTTACTGGTTATTCACATATATGCACCTAAAGGGCCACTCTTATTTAAGCCACCAACATACCACTTCCTGCCTCCCATAGCCTTATAATCATATCACAGTGCAAAATTCATTTATTTAAAAGTTTAAAAGTCCCAGTAGTCTTTTTACAGTCTCAACACTGTTTCAAAGTCCAAGTTGTTTTCTAAGACTCTAGCTAATCTTTTAACTATAACCCCCTCTAAAATCAAAGTCAAAAGCAGATCACATCCTTCCTACGTACAATGGCATAGAATATACCTTGTCATTTTAAAAGAGGGGAAATGGAGCATAATGAGAAAATAGAAGACCAAAGAAATATCAGAAACCAGCTGGGATAATTCTGAGCTCTACACTTCCATGTCTGATGTGAAAGAAGTCTTCAGATCACCAATCTCCAAGTCCTTTCAGCTTTCTTGAGTGCAATACACTTCTCTCTCTTGGTCTGGCTCTGCCCAGGTCAGTAGCTCTTCTTCACAGGTATCCCATGACTCTCATTTATCCAACATCTTGGAGTCTTTAACACCATCTATGCTTCACCTTTACAGGTTCATACAATGTCCTTATAGGCCTCCCTTCATGCAGGAACACCCTTGTCACATTCCTGGCCTCAGTAACTTTCCTTAACTGTGAAAGGAGACTTTTATAATCCTTTTATTGTACACATTACTATAGAGCCAGACATATGTTGCCTAAGCTGCCATGTTCTGCTGCTTAATATATCCTCAGTTAGAGGCAAGGACTTATAAGCTTCTCCCTTTTCCATGTTAGAGTAATGATGGTGTGGGGGTTTGAATAAAATGTTCTTCAAAGGCGGGAAGGGGAAGGGAGCTTGAGCAAGGGTATACGTGGATAAAAAATAGACTTTATTCATAATTAAAAAAGCAAAAAAAGAAGAATGTTCTTCTCAGAATTTTTGAGTCACAATTAAGTGAAACTTTTTAAAGAATTGTAAAGATTAGTAGAAATGTCTTTATTGGAGGAAATGTAACATTAGGGTTGGGCTTTAGGATTTAAAAACCCACGACTTCCTAGGCTGTCTTTTTCTCTCAGCCTTCTGCCTGCCTATCAGTATGTAGAAGCCTTAGCTACTTCGCCAGTAACACCTCTGTCTCTATGCCATTTTGTTCTGCTAAGAGTTGCAAGTAGCAACGAGTTTACCAAAGGCCATAAAAATATACAGGTGACAACCAGTTTTCAGCAGGTTAACTCACCAAACAATTAATTCTCTGATATTTTTACAAGGAATATGGCTGCTATTTTTTCCTTTTGCATAAAAATCTGCCTGAAGCTGAATTAAATAGTTTTGGTTTGATGGAATTAGCAGAGAAACTTTCGAGTAGCATTCTATTGATTATCTTGTGTAGTTATTAGTAATCACTCTTATGAAGAACTATGATAAAAAAAAGCAATCTAGAAGAAGATAAAAAATATACAGTTTAAGGGAAAATGGATCACCAGAAATCATATTGGAGTTAATTTTAATGATTAAGTGAATAAAACATTAATAAATAAGTAAACAAATAAATAAACATTCTAAATGTAATAGAGTGGTGACCTCAAGACAAGATCTACACTCAACTAAGCTTACAACTTATTAAAAAAAAAGTAAAGCTTATGCAGCAAAAGAAACTATGAGCAACAGAAAGCTGATGTTAATTTGTTAGACAACATGTTTTTTAACCCATGTATGCAGTACTTCTAATTCTTCTATTGTATCTAACTTGAAATTTTTTCTTTCATGTCTGATATTCTTTATGTAAAGCTAGCCTCTGTAGTTTCTGTTCAAATTTCTAAGTTTTTACTTCCATAACCTCCTCAGTTTATGTTTTCGAAATTGCCCTATTTCCACTTTCAGATCTTGAAGAGTATTACTCATTTTCCCAAACTGTGTTTGTTTTCTTTGCTTTCTATAAAGAATTTATGCATTTCCAATAAATGTTGGTGGTTTTCTTGCTGTCTTTATTGTTTTATCACACATATTATATTTTTTATCATATATAAATAAATAATATTTATTTATTATTATATACCTTTCTCCATTTGCTTGTGTTTTTCCTGAATATTTTTAAATAATGTATTCATTTCCTCTTTAAGGACTTCTATCATCTTCATGTAGCTATTTTTAAAGTCTTTTCCTTGGCCTTGGCTATATTGGAATATTCAGCATTTGTTGTAGGGGCATAGTTTAGCTCTAGTAGAAATATTGTCTCAGCTGTTTTTGATCTCTGTTTTTTATGCTAGTGTCTAGGAATCTGAGTGTCTGTGCTTATAGGTCTAGGTGCTTATTGCTGGATTTATGCTTGTCAAGTGGGTGTTTTGTTCCTCTCTAGATGTTTAGAAAGTCAGTGATGCCAAGGTAAGTTACAACTCTTGGGAGAGGATGAGAGGTTTCCTCACTATTCAGGAAGTCAGGCTAAACCTGAAGCTGTAAGGACAGCACTGATGCAATGGGACAGCTCATGTCTGCAGGGAAAGTTATCCCGATTCTTTGGGAAGTCAAGCTATATCTGAAGTAGGGATGCATGTGAGATGGTGTCCCCACAGAATATAGCAATCCAGATCCTTTCCTGGAGAGCCACTACAGCTGAGCTTTTCTCCACCCTTAAGGGGCTTCCTAGCAAAGCAATGCTTCTTCTTCTGTCAGATGTTAATTCTTTTGCTTTGCTCTGCTAAAGGGGAAACCCCTGCAGAAATGAAGCAATCTCCTCTCAGTCTAGCAAAATGTTGTTACTTTTCCTGCTCCTCCTTGTTCAGTCTTCTAAAAGAGATCTCAGTTCTTCTCTGCACTAGGGAATGAAGATCTTCACCCCAAGACTTTTTTGAGAAAGAGATTTATTTGGGGATAAATCCAGGAGAGAAAGTACCTTTACCAGGATGAGAAAGAACAACCAACAACTGAACAGAGTGATTTATATAGGTGCTCTTAGAGGTGAAGTTTCTCCAGATATATTAAGCAATTGGTTAGTTATTCCTACTTAGAGATTGGTTAGTTTTATTGTTCAGGGACAGAGATAGGTCTTATGTCAAGGACAAACTGTTCTTCTTTAAATTGCCTTTTAAAGCTTTTTTACTATAATTGTAATGCTGGGGGCGTATTTCTTACATTAGCTCTGATTCTAGTGACAAAGTGTGTTTCTTTGGTACTAGTTTCAGAGTTGGGGCATGTTTCTTTGGTTCTGGGATAAAGAATAAAATGTTTCTTTCACTGTCTCAGGTCTCAGATCCAGGATGTATTTCTTTTACTACCTCTGGTTTCAGGGCCAGTGTGAATTTCCTTGGATAGTTCTTTTTTCTTACAGTGTGTTGCACATTTTCCTTGCCTGTTCAATTGGTGTGTTTACTGGCAATGCTTGTTGCTGTTGGAGATTGGATAACTAGGATGAGTTGGGGAAAAGACAGTTGCTCTCTGTTAGGAATGAGGTAAAGAAGAAGCTGAGATCACAGCATGTTTTTATCTGTAGAGGATGAGACTTCAGGGTTTGGATTTTATGAGTCATAGGATAGGTGGGAGTCTGCCTTCAGCCTACTTGATGCTAGAGGAGAAGTTGCTGTTGCCTTAGTAGGAAGTGCTAGCTGGAGATGGGGTCTGGACAAAAGAACAAATGATAAAGGAAGTCTAGGAGCTGATGGGTTGTGGGATTCACAAAAAGTGTGGGCAGGACCCAGGGAAAGCTCCAGTTGGTGTTCTGTAAGAGTTCTAGGGAAGAAACTGGGGGATTGAGTCTAGGGGAACAGAATGATTGAAAAGGGTCTCTAGACAGGCTAGCTGGTTTCTGTTAGGCATGGCCTATGTTTTAACAGGAGGTATGTGGGCAACCTAGAAACATCTTCTAGTTATCTGGCAGGCTGCAATTCTATTTTAATTAAAAGTGTAAACAATAAATTATAAAAGTGAGAAAAAAATTAATTTCAAGGCTGAAGAAGATGAATCCTTGTAGTTCTTTGGCCAGTCATTCAATATAGATGAAATAATGAGATACATATTTAGTTGTAAATTCTTCCCCAAAATAAAAGAGTCTATTAGGAAGAGACTGGATATTCTCTTTATACTTCAACACTCATACATGAACAAATGAATGTATGCTTACATCACATATAGTCCAATATATGCACATACATAGACACAAACACAAAAATAATATGATATTTTAGTCAGTGTGTTAAATACAATGCAGCTTCTGCTAGATTGTAATGTTAACATCATGTAAAGAATATGTATGCTATATATATATTTATCATATATATAATAAAACATTCATACTTTTATACAGACATTTATCTAAAATTGTTCACAGGGTGAGGTCAGTTTAATACTGAACATAATATTTGTTTTTGATAATTGTTTGCAAAAAAGTTTTATATTTTATATATAAGATGAAAATCTAAAATAAACTATTTTATGATATTCAAGTGTAGACTTTATATTATTTTTCATTTCTCTCCAAGTTTTGAAATATAACCAACATTTAACCTCCTCAGAAAGTAAATGTTTGTATAACATTTTATGATTTTCATGAAAAAATATTTAATATTTCACAAAAATAAAATATCAATTTAAAGAAAAACTTTTACATCATCCCTGTTTTGTGTCTGTACCTGTTTTAATAAATATAAGACAAATTTAGTGAAAACATCACAAATTATATTTTACAAATAGTGCATTGTCACTTCCTTTTGTTTGGTAAATTCATGAGACTTATATATTTAATTATTGAAATTCCAAAACTTGTCAGTCTTCTTTGGATGTCTTATTCAATGATAAAGAATTTAAGTACTGAGCAGAATGACAGGTAATGACCATTTTGCCAAGTGAGTGTTTCAATTGATGAAGACAGGTAGACACAATTGATGTGAATAAAAGAATTTGTTAATGAAAAGCTAGAGGAAGGAGACACTGGTGACTAAATCCATGCTCTAGGTCTAGGTACATGTGCTTCAATGATAAAGTGTTTGCCTTATGAGCATCATGACCTGATTTGAGATTCCTATAATTTGCATAGTTAGTCTGTTGATGTATGCCTATGATCCTCCCTGTGACCAGATAGAAGCCTGAAACATGCAGAGACATAGAAATTCATTGGTTAACAAATTTTATTTACATGACAAATTTCGAAGACAAGGAAAGATTCTGTCTCGAACAATAGAATAAAAATGTCTCCATCCAGTAACTGATAAAAACAAATGCAAAGACTCATAAAAAAGCATTAGGTGGACCTCAGAGAATCATGTGGAATATGGAGAGGAAGAATTATGAGAGCCATAGGGGTCAAGAATATGACTAGAAAACCCACAGAATAAACTAATCTGGGCTCATAGGGGCTCACAGAGACTGAAGCAACAACTAGAGAGCGGGCATGGGACTGACCTAGGCTCCCCGCACATGTTTACAGTTGTATAATTGGTCTTCTTGCAAGACGCACGAAAGAATAAGCAAGGGCTATCTCAGACTCTGTTGTCAGCTTGTGGAAACGTCTGCCCTACTGGATTGCCTCATCCAGCCTTAATAAGAGAGAGGGTACCTAGTCTTACAGAAATTTGGTATGTCCTGGCTGGATAATGTACATGGAAGGCCTGTCCTTTTCTCAAGAAGAAGGAATGGATGGGAGTGGGGAAGAAGAGGCAGGTTTGGGGAAGGAAGACAGAAAAGGAGAATCTTATAGCAATGGAAGTTTATTAATTAATTCAGAGAGAGAAAAAGAGGAGAGAGAGAGAGAGAGAGAGAGAGAGAGAGAGAGAGAGAGAGAGAGAGAGAGAAAGAGAAATGCTTGAAGTAAGATACCTGAGGTGGTCCTATGACGTCATCTTGCACACACAGACACACAAACATATTTTGGTGTATAATTATGCCACACACAGTTATTTTTCTTCATGGTTATAATAATAAATAGAGATTGAGACATATTTAGTTCTATCTAGTATTATAAAAAATTTAAAGTGGGGGTCTAGAAGACCATTATTTTTCATGTCTCATTATAAATCACAAACCTGTTGTATCACTCACAGTCAATTTATTGCTTATAAAGTTATTGTTTTTCAACTTTATATGGAATTGTGTTTAATTTAAAGACATGAAATAAATTAAATATGTCATTTTACTTATTTTTAAGATTGGAGCTATTCTTTTTTAGTAAAAATTAAATGGAAAACTACAAAGGTTTAATGGGGTTCAGGATTACTCAAGACAGTATTTTGCTTTTCTAGATGGAATGAATTTCCAGTGTTCCTGTGATACAGTTTGTGATTATTGTTATTATTTGTTTATGAAACATCCTTGGTGGGGATGGAGATAGTCAGTTTGTTGTTAAATAATGTGTGCTGTGTAGCTTAGCCTATGATCATATGTGATTCTCCTATCTCAGTTTTCATCTTGCCTCAGGAGTCTTGAGATTACAGATGTTTATCATTGTGTTGAACTTTTCCTTGATTTTTTTTTTAACTTCTATGAAAAGTTTGGTTTCAAAAAAGAATGGGTTTAACCCAGTTCAAAACACAGCAGCTGGTATTTTTTATCACATTTTTATAATATTAAAGAGGTATTTTCTCTGTTGTGTGCATTACATATTTCAAATTTCATTGTTTCTTTATGAAAAAGAAAATACTTTGAAAATTCAGGGGAGATTATTTTTTCTGTGTTACCAAATGAGTCCCTAGAATAAACTCTGTGGTGCTTGAAATTTTATTGTGGTTTCCTGCATTTTGCTATACAATCTCACTCTCAACTCTATGATGGTACCTACTTTCAGGCCTCCAGTTTCTTCCCAAAAATTTCTATAGCAAAGGCTTTCTCATTATATTAATTATTCACTGAACCTGCCTGCAGAGGGTTTTAGATTTTCAAAGCACAGTCTTTTTTGCTAGCTACATGCTATTGAGTCATGTAGTGTTAAGGCACTTGCTGCATTCAATAGCAGCAATAAATTTTATTTCTTTTATTTTTCCCCATAGGACAGAGATGAGGATAATGATGCATAGGTAAAGAGGCTCAACTTCTGCCCTAAGTGATTCCAGCCATATCTGTTCATATGATCTTTTCTGGTTGTTGAAGAGGGTAATTCTCAATGCTCTAAGAAGTTGAAGAAGTTATTCCCACTTTTTTGTACCTGTTGATATTTGTTTTATTACCTAGCACTGCTTCTGTGACTATGATGATAATAAACACAGAAGAATGTCTTGCTCAATGAGATCAACAACTTTGGAGAATATAGGCAAGGGAATTTTCGCCATATGCTAGAATCAACATTCAATAAATAAACATCCTTTAACAGGCAGAGAGTCTTCAGCACACCTACTATTACAAGTTAGTAGGAGCTGTGGACCAGAAGCAGCCATCCCTCTCTCTAGTCCACTTTGATCAGAGAAGTTTATAATCTATCATTGTGTGTGGCACATTTATGTCAGCTGCAATGTATTTTGGAAGGAATAGCCCTGTCATAGGTTCTCTCTTTAGTTCACAGACTATCAGATAGCATGAAGTTATATTTCACTCTGAAAATGAGGATGTGCCACTTTCAAGAGATGGGGAACATGGAACTACATGCTGTCTCTGTGTGTGCACTTTGGAGAGGTTTAGGAAATCAACTCTAGCCCTCTTTTTAAAAGTTAAGAAATGCAGGTTGGTTTTCCTTCTATTCTTGCTACCCATACAAATTTCAACGTGAGTATGCTCACTGTTCACTAAAATGGGTGTGTACCTTTTTGCATATGCTAAATAAGAAATTTTATAAACATTAAAAGAAAGAAGTTGGACAAGTCAATATCTTTAGAGTTCAGAAATACAATTTCAACTACTTTTCAAAGAATGATGACTTACTTCCAACACCCAACAAAACTCAAGGGATATTTTTCCTATTAGGAAAAAAAAAAAAACCTTTTCTGACTTAATTTTGTGCCTAAAGCTTTGTATTCAACAAAGTCAGAGGATAGGCTTTAATTTGAAAACTCACAAAGTTGCCCTTTGTGACAAGAAGATTTTCCCCTTTTATGCTGTATGAATGTTTTTTATTCACTTGTGCAACTCCCCTGGAAAAAATGAGCCTTTCACAGTCATAAGCAAACGAAAAGAAATCTCTGTAGACAGACATAAGTTCTTATTCTTTTCAATTTTTCTGACTACTTTGTGAAAAAGAATATTTATCTCCAAAATTGTACAGCTCTCAATGAAGCAGATTTGCAATTTCTTCTATTACAAAAAGAGTAAAAGCTTCCAACTGGGATAAAAGTAAAGAAAAAATTAATGAGTAAGTTTAAGAGATAATACAATTTGAAGAAATAAGTAATTCTAAATAGACTTGATTAGTTCACTGTATGAGTCAAGCTACATTTTACCTGAAAACTTTATCATTAAAAATTGACACATCATATCTACTACATAACAGGTGGGAGGATTGGCACTTGAATTTCAGGTAAGCTTAGCTCCCATAGAAAACATTATTTAAAACAATTAATAATTTTTAAACAGACCCTCATATTTAAAGTAATTAATGAAAAACTGTCTTATGAGTTAAATTTTAAAATATAAATTCTTGATGTTTAAATCATAAGAGTATATATTTCAAAGGGGGAAAATGAATAATGATAAATTGGTATCAAAGTAAAAATACAGTGACAGTTTTTTTCATTCTTCAAAATAATTTCAAAACACTGCTGTGAAAGATCTATTTCAAATGTGCTGCAGACTGACAATGCTAACAGTAATTTCTCTAGCTATTTGCTCAATTTATTGGAATTTCATAATGATTTTGCATTTTTCAATAGTGTTTTGTTTCACATGTCTTTATTTTCTTTTTAAGTGCATCAAACTGTAAAAACCTATGGAAGATGAAAAGAAAGAGGAGGTGAACATAAAGCGTTTGTATGTATTTAAATCTAAAGGGGTCAAAAAGTGTATCACAAGAACACTAAAATTTTATCCCCATGGCCTCTAATCAAAATTCTTTTGCAGCTAGTTAGAAATCAAGTTTCTTTCCCTGAAATGATCTGAGCAATTGGAAACATCAATAGAGGGCAGTAAGAGCCTGTCCTGGAAAGCTTTCCATTGCAAGGCTTGTTGTGATGAAATCTCTTTGTGAAGGCAGTTAGTGTTAGTTGGATACAATTGCAGATGTTACACCAGGAAGAACAAAAAGGCAACATTTATATTGTCCTTGAGCAGAAGGATAAACCTTATCACGAGGCATTCACTTGTGACTCCCTTTCTACATAAAAGAACTATGCACTGGCTATATTGTCTTTTTTACATTCTAGAGTTTTCTGTATGTCTTTTGCTAATTTAAGATGCTTTTAGAAATAACTAAAGTGAGTCACTAGACTAGTTGACATGCAGTCAACTATGGAAGGACATTTATTGACGGTATTTAAAGAATGTTCTAAAGACATCAAGTGGTCACAGAACTCTTCCACTGTATTTTCTTTTTTTTAAGTGTGCTTTCAAAATAGCCAAAAATTATTAGAGAAAGAATTTTGTGGTATTATCAAAACATTTAAACAAACAGTCTCTTTGGAATACGGAAACAAGGGGAAACAATGAGTATAGCTTAATGTAAAAGGTATTAGGGCCAGAAAATCATGAAATACATTTCTTATTAACCAAAACAACAAGAAGAATTATTCATATCCTATAGCCTATAACCACATTTTTCTACTTTCACAAGCCTCTGTGAATAGTTACCCACCCCACGTTTTCTAAACTGAACCTGCCTGTACTAATCAAAGAAGAATATGCATAAAATTTTAAGTACTTTATTTGAAGGATAAAGAAGAAATACATTTCTTATAGTAACACATTTTATGAAGCTAAAATGTAGTTCAATCAGGAGAAAACATGAGAAATTCATTTTTAATAGGTAATTTTGCTAAAAGTAATTTCTAAAAAATTAGAGAAGAGAAATGAAAAGTTTTATGTTACATCTATAATTATGTAGTCTGCAACTTTCAATAAACTAAAAATAAATTATGTTCTTAGCACATAGGCACATTAAAAGCTGGAATTATAATAATAGATGCAAACATACATACAGATTGATAGCTTTAAAAAACAACTCCAGTTTTAATGATGGTGATATTCAATCAAAAACATAATACTAACATTGTCTATGTACAGAAAAAAACCTGATTAACTTTGCTCCTTAAAAACAAAGCAAAACAAAACAAAACAAAAAACCTTAAAAGTAAGTATATACTTGAAATTGTGTGATAGAGGAAGTATTAAGACAGTTAAATGAAAATTCAAAATATTTTCTGTCTGGAAGCCAGGAGTCTTGTGTCTGAAGTGTAATGTCTTCAGCAGCAGACTCCCTTATCAATGACAAATAGTGACCACAGTAATAACCTACATTGATTGTGGAGTCTGTCAGACTATAGTTACCAACAAATCAAACAAAGGCTTCTCCTCTTAGCGTGGAAAAGTAGGTAAATTCTGAAAGAGCCACACATAAGCCAAAGTAAATACCATAGACTCATTCACTCATTCAAAAATCCTGATTCTTAGAAGATAGATTAATACAAAGTAACATCTGAGTTTATCTAAAATATATGTTGTCCTTAATAAGCATTATGACCAATATTTATATATCACCAAATTCTATGACAACCAGGTTACAATTTGGAGCCACTATTTTTTTTTTTTTAATAATTAACAGCCTTATAGCTTCTGCCAAAACCAATCTAAGTGTTTTCTGATGTTTGAAACATGTAGAAGAAAGGATCTCTACTGCAGTACACATTCATAATGACAAAACCAAGATATTTGTGAAATGTACTGATCTATTTTACACTCCTTTGTTTTGTGACTTTCACACTTATGTAACCTCTTCCACAGCTAGATACATTTTTCTTTCTATTATTTTCAAACACAGTCTCATTGTTTATTCATGTATCCCCTTGTTCAAACTCCCTTCCCGCTCCTGCCCTTCCCAGTCACTCTCTCTTCTCCCCATCTTGTCATCTCCTCCCCAGCAAGGGCAGGAGGTCCCAAGGTCCCAAGGTGGTTTAGTTCAGCATCCACTTCAGGCAAGTCTGATTTCCTTATCCCAACATTAAGACTAGGTCAGGTGTTCCTCTGGAGGAAATGGGCTCCAAGGTGCATTCCAAGCTGTTTCAGATCCGAAGTGGTTGTGGTTTGCAGCCTAGATATGCTTTGCTTTTTGTTTAACATCCACTAATGAGTAAGTTCATCCCTTGCTTATGTTTCTGGGTTTGTGGTACCTTGCTCAGGAAGATATTCTCCAAATTCATCCATTTGTCTGCAAACTTTAGGATATCTTTTTTCTCTTACTGCTGAGTAATATTCTGTTGTGTAGATGTATTACAGTTTGTTAATCCATTCTTTAGTTGAGGGGCATCAAAGTTATTTTTAGGTTCTTGCTATTACAAATAATGCTGCTATGAACATAGATGAGGTAATGCTTTTGGGGTGCGAATGTGCATCTTTCGGGTATATGCCTAATAATTGTATTGATGGATCCTTGGGGTGATTGATTCCCAGTTTTCTGAGAAACAGCCATACTGCATTACAGAGTGGCTGAATAAGTTTACACTCCTACCAGTAACGGAGGAGTATTTCAGTTGCTCAGCAAGCTCTCCAGCATAGGCTATCACTTGTGTCTTTAATCTTAGCCATTCTGACAGATGTAAGGTGGTATCTCAAGGTTGTTTTGATTTGCATTTCTCTGAAGACTAAAGATTTTGAGCACTTTTTCAAGTGCCTTTCAGCCATTTCTAATTCTTCTACTGAGAATTCCCTTTTTAATTTGAACCCCATTTTTTAATTGGGTTATTTAGAGTTTGGGGCTCTATTTTCTTGAGTTTTGTATATATTTTAGAGAACAATCCTCTGTCACTTGTAGGACTGGCGAAAATCTTTTCCCATTAGGTAGGCTGTCATTTTTTCTTATTGACTGTGTCCTTGGCTTTACAGAAGTTTCTCAGTTTCAGGAGGTTCCATTTATTAATTGTTGTTCTTAGTGTCTGTGCTGCTGGTGTTATATTTAGTAAGTGGTTTTCTGTGCCAATATATTGGTGGGTATTTCCCACTTTCTTTTCTATCAAGTTCAGTGTGGCTGTGTTTATGTTAAGGTCTTTGATCTACTTGGTTTTGAGTTTTGTGCAGTGTGATAGGCTTGGATCTATTTGCATTTTTCTACACACTACCATCCAGCTATGCTAACTCCATTTATTAAAGATACTACCTTTTTTCCATTGAATATTTTGGGCCTCTTTGTCAAAGATCAGGTGCTCATAGGATTTTGGGTTAACATCAGGATCTTCAACTTTTCGAGAAAATCAATACTCATTTTTCTGGTTTTTGGTCGATTATATTGGGTTCTCACAGCTTTGGACCAGGAAGTATGTATTGTATTCTTAGTCGATTTGAGCAGGTTGCAAAGGTGACCTAGAAAAGGTCTCAGGTAAAAATGCAGAGGAAGGTATCAAAAGTGAGCAAAGGCTGTCATCATTGTACACTTTCAAAGACCTTGGCAAAAATGTGTTTTATGTTGTCAGATTGTAGAAAAATGCAGAACTTCTGTGAAGGACATATACTTTAAAAAATCTTAATGTAAAACATGATGATTTATGACTGAAATCTATAGATAGAGGGAAAGGGAAATTATCTGCACCAAAAGAAATTGATAGGGCATAAATTTACTTTGAGAAATTTAACTATAATAAGAATAATCATGTAATGAAAGGAAAACCTTGAGGTCACAACAGTGATCTGCATGGTAACTACCCAGTTAGACACCAAAACCATTAGATTTACATGACTAGCCCAAAACACTACCCATGCCTATTTTTCCATGGCTTTCTGAGGATTCTTCTTCTTTCATTGCAATTCAAAGATCTCTAACTCTACATGCAAGACTCACATGACTCCAAGTGAAGATCACAATATTCTTAATGGCACAATGGTGGCCCTAGCACATTCATATATATATATATATATATATATATGTATCTATATACATATATATATATAAATGCCAACACAGAAGAATCTAATTACTTTTCATTGAAGACTGCTTTGTTAGTGCAAATGAATACCCATAATGACTTCATTTGATTTATTTTGAGGACAAGATACATGTAGTCAAAAAACTTCCTTCAGGTAGGCTAATGGAACCTAATTTTATCTAAAATGGTAATCACAGTGACAACTGGGATACCTCCAGCTCAGTGAGACAAATGACAAAGCCCAGTGCAACAGAAACTAACACTTCCCATAGCAGGAAGCACAACAAGCAGAAGGAACCATTCAGAGTGGGGAGATGTGAGAGAAGAGAACATGGTTGAATTTCCCATGAATCTTTGCCTATTTTCAAAAGACATGGATGTTCCTTTTACTAGTTTGGCCTTCTTATATAATTTATTTTGCTCCACAGAGGTCTTGTCTGTATATAATAGAATCTCAGGATTTTCAATTTTATGCCCAATGAGTTAAAACAAATTGTCTTACTAATTACTAACATATTCTATTATACCAATAAAAATAGTTCGGTAACCTACAGATACTTTCATTTGCATAAATGATTTTTAATAATATTATATACCCTCCAAACTCTATATTTCTTTTATACAATTCTGAAATACTTTTAATAATTTAGAAAATGAATACTTAGACATGCATGTATTTTTAGCTAACAAGCACATTCTTTCTGTCCCCTGTTAGCAGCAATGCTTGAAGACTTAATAGGTATTTCCAACATTAATCAGATATTTCTTTAGTAAACTAGACAGTTAAAGTGTATGCTACCATTTGCTAGTCACTTTTATTTGATACTGAAAAATATATAATGCATTGATAAATATATGATTATTGATTTAAAAATTGCTTTGATGTAAGCTGTTTAGCTACTCTGGAATGCAGTAAGGTGGTTTCTCAGAAAACTGGGAATCAATCTCCCCAAGGATACAGCAATACCACTACTGGGCATGAACCCTAAAGATGCACATTAGCACTCCAAAGGCATTAGCTCAACCATGTTCATAATAGAAAGAAACTGGAAACAACTTAGATGCTCCTCAACTGAAGAATGGATTAACCAACTGTGGTACATCTATACAATGGAATACTATTCATCAGCAAGAAAAAAAATGATTTCCCAAAATTTTCAGGCAAATGGATAGATTTGGAGAATAACCTCCTGAGCAAGGTATCACAAACTTAGAAAGATAAATAGGGCATATACTTATACATTAGTGGATGTTAAACAAAAAGCAAAGCATGTCTAAGCTGCAAACCACAACCACTGAACAGCTTGGGATCTGAAAAACTGGCACCTTGGAGCCCCTTCCCTCCAGAGGAACACCTGACCCAGTCTTGATGTTGGGGTGAGGAAAGCAGATCTAACTGAAGAGGATGCTTAACTAAGACATTTGGGACCTTGGGACCGCCTGCCCTTGCTGGGGAGGAGATAAAGTGATGGGGAGAAGAGAGGGTGGGTGGGAGGGGGGAGTTTGAACAAGTGGACACATGGGTAAAAATATGACTTTATTCATAATAATGGAAAGTAAATAAAAAAGGTTTGAGCAAGAAACATTCAAAAGTATAGAATGAGGGAACCAGTTTTCTAATGATTTCAGTCACTATTAACCAATCCTGAGTTTTTTCATAGTTTTAAATTTTTAAATAATCTGCAATGTACCAGAAATGTAACAAACAGATTTAAATTCTAAGTCTAATATATATGTATATATACATATATACACATACGACAATTTGCTCAATTGTATCATTTAGAAAGCAAAATAAAATTTTTAAACATTTAAAACATTTGGACACATTGAATCTTTCTTTGGTCCACCAGCTCACAAATAATTACACAAAGAGTTATTAATTATGAAAGCTTGGCCTTGATTTAGGCTTAACTCACAACCTTTTATTACTTAAATTAATCCATTTATTTTAATGTACATTCTGTCACATGCCTAGTTATCTCAGCTCTCCATACTGCTCATGCTGATTCTTCTCTGTCTGGCTAGTGACTCTGCCTTCTCCTTCCTAGAGATTTTTCTTTGCCAGGAAGTCCTGCCTAAACTTCCTGCCTAGTTAGCTATTGTCTGATTGCTTTTTATTATACCTAGCATATTTTCATACATTGTACAAATATCCCACAAGTTGGACATGACTTTACTATGAGCTATGGACATCATTGAATGCCTGATATAAGAGACTAAATTGTAAGTACAAGTAATCCATAGCTCCTGAATATCATTTGGTCAACTATAGCTAGGAATGTGGTCCAACACAAAGTTGCAAACTTATATAAAACTTTGTAATTTTTTTGGTAATTCTATTTCTTGGCTTATGAGCATAAACTTTCAAAGCACATTTCAAAATGACAAAACTTTGGGTGGCTCCAGATTAGGATGCCAAGAATTATTCTAGGTAAAGGAAATGTGAGCCCAGGCAATAAGTTGAAATTGTTAATCTTTCTGAGAAAGGCTACTTAGATTCTAGTAGAGTACAAACTAGTATATTTAATAGTACTTAAAAACAAATATTAAACACCTTCTTAGCATTTATCATACATTTGTTTGTTCAGCAACTTCATATAGTAACACAATTTTCATTTAATCTCAAATAAATAAGACTTTTGAAGACAAGGTCAAAATTCTGATTTTTTTCCTCAGGAAAATTGGAGTGTATATATTGCAAGTCTTGATCTCAAGTCTATAATACCCTAAGTGCTTTGTTAGTCTAGCCAAATAGACAAGGAGTGTGGGTCAGGAAAGAGCAAAGTTCCTCTCCAAAGAAAGTCCATACTAATCTGGAGGGTCAGCACTGTAACCTCACTGCCTGTTCAATCCATCTCTATTTTTCTGGAGCTACCAACAAGGATGCCAAATGTGATCCTTATACATGTCCACTAGAAACTGAATGGATGCCATCATTTCATTTCACACAGATCAGCAAACAGCAATCAAAGGGTAATGGCTTTCTGTCACCATTGACCCTCTCTAGGTACAAGGCCACCCTGGAGGTGAGAGGCTTTCCATTCAATTACCTACCCCAACAGCTATCTGGTCCCCTTCAAAAAAGTAATTTGCCCAGTGAAAAATTGAACATATTACCTGATTTGCTGTTTTCTTGGTGTTGCTTTAAAAACTACCTAAAAGTTTCTAAAGTGGTGAATGGAACTCGATCATAACTCGGTGTCTAGGACCTTGCACAGAATACTGAGGAGACAACTAATAAAGAGAAATAATATGTTGTGACATAAAGTGAATAAAATATAACACATGAGAAATTATGTAGAAAACCACCTATAACTATTGTTAAATGAAAAATAGAATGTAACAATCCAAGTGCTTTCAAATATTCCTTTTTTAAATCTAAATAACAACTGATATTAGTGATGATAGAAAAGATAC
This sequence comes from Sigmodon hispidus, assembly GCA_004025045.1. NCBI lineage: Eukaryota > Metazoa > Chordata > Mammalia > Rodentia > Cricetidae > Sigmodon > Sigmodon hispidus. Next base: position 53,356 of record PVIH01008094.1, read on the forward strand.
AGCTTTAAAATTGCTTTTCAAACTAAATTATTACAAAACTAGAATTGTATGAAAAGTAACCAACTTAAAAAGTTTGTTTGTAGCATATGTTTCTACAAGTGTTTAATTTAAAAAGTAGTTTGTTCACAGCAGCTATGTAAAGATGTCCTCTAAAATCTGTCTTACTATTATTTGTTAAAGTTAATACAAAAATGATCCAGTGAAGAAGATAATCATGGCTAGATACATACTCAAATTATTACAGTTGAGTCCAATAGTATTTTAAATTAATTTCAGTGCTTTTCTGATATTTTCCCAAAAGGTTTAAATACCTTGATGATGACCCTATCAACTGACTACTCAGATTCTAGCCTAAAATTTAAAAAATCTCATAAAAAGCAGTGTCTACAATTTTCAGTCTGTGCACAAATCACCAGAAGCAATATTAAAAAGCCTCTGGGGGGAGACACAGCCCCAAAAGTGGCTGCAGAGTTTCTCCTGCTAGTTTTGAGCATGAAGAAAAAATGGCACACATGCATAAATGCCAAAACAAATAGAAACGTGAAGATGGAGTGGAAGCAGGCACTAAATGTTAAAAATGTTTAGTCATTTTACTTATATATCATCTCATTTATACAAAATTATACTGACAAAAAATCGGATAATTTTCAACTTACAAAATTGCACTAATGGGTGCACAATGCTTTGTAGATTAAAGTAATTCTAAGGATTCTCTAAAACCTTACAAGCCCTATTTATTTTAAATGTTAGCATAATTTAGTCAACATAATTTTCATAGCTAATAGCTTTTTTTAAATGTGTGTATTTACTTATTCTTTAATTCCAGATGTTAACAATGTATTTTCAGGAAAACATATTTTTCTTTCAAATATAAAAACAACAAGAATTGTTGATAAGTTAGTTTTATAATATTGATTAATGAAAAGTATCTTCAAGTCAATCAAATTGTAGGAATATTTTTAACAACGAGGAATTATGGCATCCATGCACCACCCTTGCACTTAAGAGACCAGGACAAAGGAATTTCAGGTTTTATCCCAGACTGGACAATATAGAGAGATTCTAACTTTAAAAAACTCCCTCAGACATTTGAACACATAGATATAACTTAAATTTAAAATAACTTTCCCCTCAAACTTCATTCCTTCATTTCATAATAATTATTTTATTTTGACTTATTTTTATCACATAGAAAAGTTGGAAAAGTTCATGTATACCAGTTGCCTCCTACACATTAATGTTAAAATTTGTGTAATCATAATACAGTAATCAATTACCATAAAAGCATGATGAATCACATCTATTAGCTAAATTCCAGAACTCATGCATGTTTCACACACTTTAATTTCAATGTCCTTTCAAAGAGCCAATTGAAGATCTACATTTTATTTTATTTTTGTTCAAAGAGAAGATTCAAACTTCTCCAATCTCTTGTCAAATCCTTTCATTTTTCTGCTTTTCAAAATAAACACATTTATTTTGAAAAGCAGTAGTTTTTCAGTGTTTATTAGACTAATATTTCCATTATCATGCCACCTGTTAATGTAAAATCATTACCTGTTAATATAAAGAAAAATGCAAATCCATATAGGCATTTAAGGCTAAAAATCACTACATATCATGAAGACACAGAACGTACAGATAATTTTCCATGTATCTTTCTAGTACTTATTTTTAGAGTATTCTGAAGGTATGAATTAAGATCCATTTTAATTGTAATAAAATTAAGGATCAAAAATTTACTGATCTTATAATAAAGACCCTAATGCAGAAGACAACACATAAACCAGACTTTGGACTTGAAAGAATTGAGTTGGAATTGATGTGGAAGTCTCCTCCCTGAGGACTAGTTCCCATAGTACCAAAGGTGATGTGTAAACTACAAATCAAGAAAAGGAAGAAGCAGGCTCTCCTCAGCCATAAAATATATGGTCATCATAATAACACATCCTAAAGACTGTAATACTGACACATATCTTGGAGATAATCAACAAACTTCTAATTAAGTTTAAGTCCTATTAAATAAGAAACAGTCTATTTCTAGTACAGTAGACCTAGCTTAACTATCCATGGCTTGTAAATCATTGACCCTAAAGGAAATGTTATTATTGCCATTTTCTTAAAACATTATAATTTCTAACTGCACTCAAAGTACTTTCCTTTACACCTACAGGTAAATATCATTATCTTATCATTAATTTAATTATCATTAAAGAAGATTCTATTTTTAAGAGACAGACCACTGTAAAAAGGCACAACTGGTCAAAATACAGGGAACTGACATTGATGTTGTAAACTCAATTGCTCCATCTACAATACAACCACTGTACTTAAGGCAAAGGTTATATCAAAAGAAGTGATGGCAAAAAATTATAAGAGCGAGTGGATTATTACTTCTGTTAGGATATATATATATATATATTCACAAACACATATGTATGTATAAGATGATACATATACATATGTATAGGATGCATATACATATATGTTATCCAAGAAATATTAACACAAACTGATATAACAGCATGAATAAAATATTCTCACAAGGTCCCACTCCTAGATTAAAGCCACAAACAAAGGATGGATACTAAGAGTAGACCAATCAGTCTTTGAAGGAACTAGCCCCGTGCTAGGTTATCCAGTCCCAAGTAGTCAACTCTAAACCCTAAATACATTTAGTTTCATGTACATACATGTATGGAATAACAATTAAAGAAGAGCTCATGAAATAGGGAGGGAATGGGAGGAACAATACAAATTTTGTTGGAGAGAACATGTTGGTCATATATATGTATGTATATATATATATATAGTACTCATATATAAAATTCTCAAATTCTTTATATATTAAAAATTTCTCATCCAAAATCACTAGCTAGTTTCCAGCATAGAATATGAAAATATTTTTAACCTATTTAATATGAGTGCTAATTATATAGACAATGTTAAGCATTAGCACTATACTAAAATGTCTATATATTATGTTTTCCTAGAATGTACAACTTGGACCCTAAAGAATATGTATCTTCATAAGTAATCTTACAAAGCTTTGTATGCCTGTTCACAATAAAGTAAAGCCAAACTTATCAGAAATGTTAGTAATCTAGTCCTTAGTGGCCAACAGATACTGAGCTTTGCTTGTAATGCTTGTATTTCACATTAGCCACTAAGATATCATATAGACATAAATTAGCCACTTTAAACTCTTTCACATAATCATTATACTTAAAGATGACTGTGCATTCACATCCTCAAATGTCTTTAAAACCAATTTACCATAATATTTATGATTACTGTTATAAAACAGATGGCATCAGACATACCTAAGGATACAGTTAGTATCCACACTGGTAATCCATCATGCAGCTGAAGTTTTCATTTCATTATTGCTTTTGAACAAGTATTGAAGACACAAGTAATTTTCATGTAGAAGTGACACTGAAGGCCCATGTTTTCCACTTCTGATATATTACTTTTTTATTGCATCTGTAACCAAAGTGTCCAGAGATATATTTTACAAAGGACAGGAGAAAATAGTTTGAGCCTGTATTGCTAAATTTTTTTTCTCTGTGGGTGACATACATACTCAATGTCTACTCCCTCCTGCTAAATCAATGTCCAACCTAGGCATGACTCTATCAAAGATCCACCAATGATTTTGTTAGGAATGATTAGAGTACACTGAAAGGCCTGAGTTTAGGTCAGACACTGGGATATCTGCACACAGCATGGATGATGACTTCCTCATAGAAGCATAGATGGAGCTCTCTTCTCCAACTCTTCCTAACCTATGCAGAAGCCCAACCCAGATATTTAGAGACCACATGTAGTTAGGGCAGGAATGGCACAAATTGGTTGACAAAAATAGCTAGAAACACAGTCATGGGCCCATTGTTTTTGTTAACCTGTTCTTTCTCTGAGGGAAAACTTTCAGACAACAAGCACCACTGTTATGCTTGGGTATATGTTTTGCTTTTTCAACTTTTTTCTCAAGTTCTATTATAGTCTAATGATTATTCTTTCACCCCAATGTCCTTCAATAAGAGAACGAAAGGAGATTAAAGGGGTACAAAATGGAAAAGAAGAAGAGAAACTATCTCTATTTGCAGATGATGTGATTATATAGATAAATGATCCACAAAATTCTACCAGGGAACTTCTACAGCTGATAAACACCTTCAGCAATGTAGCAGGATACAAAATTAACTCAAAGAAATCAGTAGCCCTCCTATGCACTAAAGATAAAAGGGATGAAAAAGAAATAACGGAAATATCATCCTTTAAAATAGCTGCAAAGAGCATTAAATATCTTGGAGTAACTATAACCAAAGAAGTAACAGATCTATTTGAAAAAAAAACTTTAAATCACTGAAGAAAGCAATTGAAGAATATATCAGAAAATGGAAAGCTCTCCCATGCTCCTGAATAGGTAGGATCAACATAGTAAAAATGACAATTCCACCAAAAGCAATCTACGGATTCAATGCACTTCCCATCAAAATCCTAACACAATTTTTTTACAGACATTGAAAACACAATATTCAATTTCATTTGGAAAAACAGAAAAGCCAGGATTACCATAATAATTTTGTTCAGCATTAGAACCTCAGGAGGCATCACCATCCCTGACTTATACTATGCTATGCTATGCTATGCTATGCTATGCTATGCTATGCTATGCTATGCTATGCTATGCTATGCTATGCTATGCTATGCTATGCTATGCTATACTATACTATACTATACTATATAAGTTCTAAGTTATACTACAGAGCTACAGTAATAAAAACAGACTGGTACTAGCATACAAACAGACTTGTGGGTTATGGAATCAAATTGAAGATCCCAACATTAATCAAAAAACCCATGAACAACTGATCTTTGACAAAGAGGGCCAAAATATTCAATGGAAAAAAACATAGTATCTTTAACAAATGGTGTTGGCATAGCTGGATGTTAGTGTGTAAAAAAATGCAAATACATCCGTGCCTATCAACCTGCACAGAACTCAAATCCAAATGGATCAAAGACCTCAACTTAAACCCAGGCACACTGAACTTGATAGAAAAGAATTAGAAATAGACTCTAATACATTGGCACAGATGACCACTTCCTAAATATAACACCAGTAGCACAGACACTAAAAACAACAATCAATAAGTGGGACATCCTGAAACTGAGAATTTTCTATAAAGCCAAGGACACAGGTAATAGGACAAAACAACAGCCGACAGAATGGGAAAAGATTTTCACCAACCCTACAAGTGACAGAAGACTGATCTCTAAAATATATAGAGAACTCAAGAAACTAGAGTCCAAAACCTTACATATTCCAATCAAAAAAAGAGGTTAAGAACTAAAAAGGGAATTCTCAGCAGAAGAATTAGAAATGGCTGAAAGGTACTTGAAATAGTTCTCAACATATTTAGCCATCAAAGAAATGCAAATCAAAACAACTTTGAGATACTACTTGACACCTGTCAGATTGGCTAAAATAAAAGACAGAGATGACAGCCTATGCTGGAGAGGTTGCTGAGCAAAGGCTACACTCCTCCATTGTTGGTGGGAATATCAGCTTGTTCAGCCATTTTGGAATACAGTATGGTGGTTTCTCAGAAAACTGGGAATCAATCTCCCAAGGATTGAGCAATACCACTCCTGGGCATATACCCTAAAGATGCACATTAGCACTCCAAAGGCATTAGCTCAACTATGTTCATAACAGCATTGTACATAATAGCAAGATCCTGGCAACAACCTTGATGCTCATCTGCTGAAGAATGGATTAACCAACTGTGGTACATCTATACAATGGAGTACTACTCAGGTGTAAAAAAAAAAAAAAAACTGATATCCCAAATTTGTAGACAAATGGATGGAGAATATCTTCCTCAGTGAGGTATCACAAACCCAGAAAGATAAGCATGGGATGTACTTACTCATTAGTGGACTCTAAACAAAAAAACAAAAAGCAAAGTTTGTCCAAGCTGGAAACCACAAAGGCTGAACAGCTTGTGATTTGCAACACCTTGGACTGGCATCTTGGAACCCACGCCCTCCATTGGAACACCTGACCCAGTCTTGATGTTTAGGTGAGGAAAGCAGATCTCCCAGGAGTGGATGCTGAACTAAGTCTCCTTGATTCTTTTGCTGAGGAATTCTTAGTATGTTTTGGGGATTTTATATATATACTTTATTGTGATATTAGTAATACAAATATTCTTTTTTTCTTTATCAATTTTAATTTCAGAAAAGTCTGTATTTATACTGTCCAGAATTGTAAATTAGGACAATAAAATTTTCTAAGTATTCATATACCTAGGATAAAACAATGTCTCTCTTTCCGAAACCATTACAATCTATTTTTGAGGAGTAGAGAATGACTACAACATATAAGTTTAGCTAAATCTTATTAATATTTCTGCATATTTATCATCTATTTTACATATTTACATTCTAATTTGTATGAATATGAATATATAATTATATTTCATGTAATACATTTCATCAGGGAATTATTTTAATATTTTAAATATGTAATAGTATTCTATTTCAATAGTTTTTCTAATTGAGATTTTGTTCAGAAGAATTATAATGATACCACTGTGTATTTGTTAAGCAATGATTATCAAACCAATTGCATCAGGAACCAGTGTCAAAATATCTCTATAACAAGAGCTCAAAATGAGTTTGAACCAAACCTGTATTACAAGAGTACAAGATGTTAGAGATTCAGAAGAGTTTTATGAAATATACTAGTGTAAGCAATGAACTCTAAAATTCTAATGCTAGAAAGCAAACACTATGTATTAGAATACTGTTTGATATGCTTTCATCATTATAAAATAAATTCTTAAAACAGAGATAACATACTGAACATTTATTGATGTTTGGAAGCCTAACCATAATTTTTTTTTAAGTGAAAACATTCTCAATATTTGACTTACCTATAAATTTTTATCTACTCATACCAATTGCTGTAGTGTTAATAAAGATAATTAAAAAATAAAAATTCTTGAACATAATCATGTAAATCTGTCAGATAGGCAAGTACCTGCCTTGTAAGCATGAGTTATTACGTTCACTCCCAGAAACTCTAGAAAAATAAACCAGATATGAAGATACACCCTTACTGTCTTAGTGGTGGGGACGATCCCTAGTTTTTGCAGGTCAGCTAGCATAACCTACTTGGTGCATTCCAAGTCATTCAGAAAATCAAAGTAAAGGATAAACAGGCTGCATTTCACAAGCCCACAGGAGCTAGGTAGAGAGGAAGACACTAAGAGTGATACACGTGGATTGCCCCAGTAAGGAGAAATGTACAAGATTATGATTGCTATCTAGTTTATTTTTATGTAAAAATGTTGCAAATCATTTTGTGAAGTGTGACTAGGTACATTGTGTATGTATGTAAAATTTAACAAAAATATAGACTTTCTTCAATAAAGTACAGTAGTTTTGCTTAAATGTTTACTGTTTAAAAGCTGTCTTTAATGTTGTTGTCCTGAATATTTCTCAAAAACTAAATAAATGATTTAATATTTTAAAAGTCATGTTGTCCTTAAGTTTTTCTCACCGCAGGAATGATTTAATTGTTTTATTGTTGTAATTTTTAACATTGTGCTTTCCATAATTCTAATTTTTTCAAATATTATTTGGAATATGTGCATGTTACATCAACATATTTTAGAATACACTGAAATTTTAACTATTACTTTAAAATATTAAGTTTACATATGTTAATTTTATTTGTTCCTTCATTTACTTTCCCTCCAATTTCAAGAAACATATTTTATAAAATATAAACACAGTATTTTTAAAAGGTTAAATTATTTAAATTTGTGTCAGAGAATGAAGAAACTTTGTAAAGGGAGGCTTATTAAATTTACTTGATGAAATGTGGAGAAATTTAGATCCTCTGCAAACTGACTCTGTATGTTAAATGCATAGTCCATGTAGTCATGACTTAAACTGATTATTGAGAATTTATTTCAGTAGAGAGGAGTTTGGCTTGAAGAAGGCACTGGAAAAAATCATCAAGAAGTAAAATTGAAAATCTACATTCTTTTCTTATGCCTACTATCATAGGAAAATTTGATACCTAATTTACTTCTGATGATAATCTAAATGCAAAATGGTATGATCAGTGAAGCTTTACTCAATATTGGCTCTTTTAGGTATAGATTTATCAGGATTTAGATTTCTATGAGTGGCAAAAGGATCCAGAGTAATCAGGTCACATATCATATGCTATCACACATTTATAAAGTACTGTGAAATAGTGTTTAAATTTGTCTTTGCTGTGGATGTTAACATTTAATGTCTTATAGCTTTTTGAGGTATAAAAATTTGATGCTTAATTAAAAAATTTAGACATGAGTGCATAGAGAGGAAAGAAATTAGATAGACAAACATTTTAGCAAATAAATTTATGCTTTCTAATCTGCCTGTACACTGCCTACACTCATTTTATTTTTTTGCAACATTTGTTGAATCTTGGTTAAAATATTTTTCATAACTACTTAGAAATCATCTATCATATTTCTACATAAATCATTCAACAACTCCTTTCTACCCATACCTCACTCAACACAGATCCCTCTGTGTTTTCTATCTCATCTTTCAGCTGAAATGACATTTACAGAAAATTATTCACATCATAAAATTCCAGCTTACACCAAGAAACAATTTGCCTTCATAATTTAGTGTGCAGGCTAAGTTAAAAACAGAACCACTAGTGAATTATTGCTCCCTGTGGTTATAATGTGCCTTGTTCCTTTGCCCATAAAACAATAAGAAAAGTGGCACTGTGATGGATTCAGTACTTATACCATATGCCAGGATGCTTTCCTGGAAATATCTTCCCTTAAATAACTATCTAAACAGGTATCTCATCATAAAAGGATGCAGCAGGAAGTCTAAATCATTTTCTGAATACTTCAAAATACCCTAGAGCATCATAAGAAGATAGTAAGTTGTTAGCATCATTTCCATAAGGAAATGATTAGAAAGTTAAAGGGTAGCACTTGTAAGGTCCAAGTGTCTGATTCATAGCTACATAATCATATCCTCTAAAAGACATATGCTGAGAACTTTGTATGGTGTGGATGCTGACAGGCCATCTGTGCCAATAATTCAATATTTTGTCAATTAGTAATTTTCCATAAAGTCTTAGAAGACTGAGAATTAATGTTCAGTTGTCACAATAATAATGCTGATAATATAAATAGATGGAAGAACGTAAAAGCATGTTACTAGGGAGAATTCATCCTTCAATAATGGGTGAAGAGGGTGGAATGTTTTTAAGGTATCATTCAACTACTTTCAAAGCTTGCTCAGGAATATGATTGATAGTAGCAAGCAATGAAACCATGGATCCTATGATATAAATTAACAATGGGAACCTTATTTTAAAGTATCTCTCTCTTTGTCCTATTTTTACCAGAGTTAAATTAATATCTCTAAAGATGATAATAAATTTTAAATGAATGAATGAATGACTAATAAATAAATAAATAAATAAATACAATGCTTTTAATTATTCAAACTCCATTTGTGGTCACATTCAAATTACTCCAAATATTTCTCAAATCTGTTATAATTTGAATTTGTGTATCTTTGCTCTCTATTTTCTACTATTAATGTAATTAATATTTTCCACTTGTCTTCTTATTTTTTTGATCACATTCTCCCTAAGCAATCATTTAAAAAATGTAAAAAGTACCAAGGATAAATTTTTAGAGATTTCATATATATTTAAATAATTACCACATAACTTAAAGAAAATAAGTAAATTGTTATATTTTATATAAAAAGTATGTATCCACAGAGTAATTATAGATGCCTGAGGTAATCAGTCTCTGTCCTGGCCATTTTATGAAAGTCATTAAAACTAGTTAGTAACTCAAATGTTATTTAGTTTCTCTTGAAAAAAATATAAATATGTTAGTTGTATCACTTTTCCTGGCTTATATGTTTTGTCTTTGCTTATATTTTTACACAATAATGCATTACTATGTAACAAGAACTTCTTAGGCTTTCTTTATTTGCATAAGCAAAACAATCTACATTTTTAGACTTTGAATGGGCATATTAGTCAGCTCACAATATACAGTCTTACAGTGTTAGTCAGTTTTAAAATGATATACATCTTTGGTTATTAAGATTAAAGATAAGCCATTACTTCTTGGAATAAAGTTATTTGGCTTTTGACCACAATTTTGGAAGATTCATTTAAGCCTTGATGATGTTTTTTAAATAAGTCTTTCTTATCTGTAGAACAGAAAAATTAATGACATATTTTCCTAAACAAGGCTAATATTGAAGAAGACAATGACAAATTGGCATGCTGTCTGTAATACATAATAAAATAACTGTTACTAAAAACAAATTTAATGGTCTGTGCCTGGTATATGTGAACAATGTTGTCTCAGGCATATGAGAATCTTGGCTAGTTTCAATGTGATCATGTCAGATTCAACCAAAAAGAAATAAAAATACAACTTAAAGAACAGAATAGCTCAAAACTTGAATCAATAAAATAGCCAGATATAATATATGAGAAATAACAGTATATATTTTTATAAATATTTATTCTATTGGATATCATAACAAATTTCTACTTAATAATAGTTTATTAGACATTGATAGGTATGTTTTTGTGGAATACTATCCTCAAAAAAATGAGAAGAAAAATGAAATGGGATTTCATAGCTGTCAAACATTTTGCATATTGACAAGTCTTCTTCCTGTTACAAGAAAACCATGTTTGTCATTGTTTAAAAAATTTACATAACTTGCCTATCCAAAGTTAGTAGAAGAGTCTTGATTTGTCACCACTTTCTAAACTTAAAAAGAAAATCTCTCTTTGATATTAACTTTAGACTATAAATCAATATGATCTTGGGTAGATTTTAAATTGACTTTGCTTAAATATGTCTATAAATGGTATTTGTCTTTTACAGTGGTAGATACTAAACCAATTGCCTCAAAAAAAAAAAAAAAAAAAAAAAAAAAAAAAAAAAAAAAAAAAAAAAAAAAAAAAAAAAAAAAAAAAAAAAAAAAAAAAAAAAAAAACCATGTTGAGCTTGTCCGAATGTGAGACATCATCTTTTTAAATATCTTTATTTATTGTTTGGTGATTTTAAGTCATGCACTCATCAAATTCTGTTATCAGTCCTCTCCGTTTCATACCCACCCTTATGATCTCCACATTTACAAAAAAAGCCCATTCATGAAGCTTATTTACTTACTGGGGCATAATTAAACTTTCTGTGGCCAGCCCCTTAAAGAAAATGAGTCCTTACCCACCAACACCCTGTCAGAGGGATTCAATGCAGAAGTGAAGCACTGTGTCGTTTAGCTATGTTCTAGCCTTGAGCTCCTGTGTACAATGACATCTTTTTTTTTTTTTTTTTTTTAAATCCACAAGTGAGTGAGTACATCTCCTGTTAATCTTTCTGGGTTTGTGATACCTCACTCAGGAGGACATTCTCCAGTTCCATCCATTCACCTGTGAATTCTAGGATATCATATATTTTCTTATTGTTGAGTAGTACTCCATTATGTAGATGTACCAGTTTGTTAATCCATTCTTCAGTTGAAGGGCATCTAGGTTGCTTCCAGGTTTTTGCTATTAGAAATAATGCTGCTATGAACATAGTTGACCTAATGCTTTTATGGAGTGAGTGTGTGTATATAGGGTATATGTCTAAAAGTGGTATTGGTGGATCCTTGGGGAGAGTAATTCCCAGTTTTCTGAGGAACTACCATACTGCATTCCAGAGTGACTGAACAAGTTTACCATCCCACTAACATTGGAGGAATGTTCCCTTTGTATTTTCTCCAGCCTGGGCTGTCCTGTGTGATTTTATCTTAGCCATTCTGACAGGTGTAAGGTGGTATCTCAAAGTTGTTTTGATTTGCATTTCTCTGATGACAAAAGATGTTGAGCATTTTTTAAAGTGCCTTTCAGCCATTTCTAATTCTTCTTCTGAGAATTCCCTATATAGTTCTTAACCTTGTTTTTTTGATTGGGTTATTTTGGGCTTTGGGCTCTAGTTTCTTGAGTTCTCTATATATTTTAAACATCAATCCTCTGTCACTTGTAGGGTTGGTGAAAATCTTTTCCCATTCTGTAGGCTGTTGTTTTGTCCTATTGACTTGGTTTTACAGAACCTTCTCAGTTTCAGGATGTCCCACTTATTGATTGTTGTTCTTAGTGTCTGTGCTACTGGTGTTATAGTTAGGAAGTGGTCACCTGTGCCAATGTGTTGGAGGGTATTTCCCACTTTCTTTCTATCAAGTTCAGTGTAGTTGGGTTTATGTTGAGGTCTTTAATCCACTTGGATTTGAGTTTTATGCAGGGTGATAGGTTTGAATCTATTTGCATTTTTCTACACACTATTGTCCAGTTATGCCAACACTGTTTGTTGAAGATAATATCTTTTTTCCATTGAATATTTTAGGCCTCCTTGTCAACAATCATGGGTTCATAGGTGTTTGGGTTAATGTCAGGGTCTTCAATTTGATTCCATTGATACACAAGTCTGTTTTCATGCCAGTATCTGGCAGTTTTTATTACTGTAGCTTTATAGTATAATTTGAAGTCTAGAATGTGATGCCTGTTGACATTCTTTTGTTGAGTAAAATTGTTTTGGCAATCCTGGCTTTACTGTTATTGCAAATGAAATTAAATATTGTTCTTTCAAGGTCTGTAAAAAATTGTGTTGGAATTTTGATGGGAATTTCATTGAATCTGTAGATTGCTTTTGCTAAGATTATAAATTTTACTCTGTTGATTCTACCTATCCAGGATCATGGAAGATATTTCCATTTTTGATATCCTGTTCAATACATTGTAATAGTAACATTTCTTATTCAGAAGAAAGAACATTTACTCTTATTTTGTTTTTAAAATATTTCTACTATATGAAATATTTTAATGTAATTTCTAAACTTTAAATATTGTAAAGAGTGGTGGGTTTTAAGTTCTGTAAGACATTTGTATCTAAATGCATGCACGCAGTCATATATAATAATTTCAAATATATTTACATAAAATAGTGTTTACTGACTCTTATTTGACTCTAGTAACTCTACAAATAATCCAAAGAACATTATACTGATACATCCAATCCCCTATTTGTAATATAATCTTTGTCTTAAAAATACTAGGGAGACTTCCACAAATCACTAGTCATCTGATGTTTTTCTTGCGTATGAAATAGACTATTTGCCCTTAATTTTAAAGGATTTTTTCCTTTCTTATATTAATAGGAAGAAAATAAGTGGAAGAAATAAAACTTCTAAGTAAGTGCAAATAAACAACTTCAATATTCCTTCTGGACATAAACTATTATCCAAAAAAAAAGAAAAAAGAGAAAAGAAAAAGATCATGGTCTACAGTTCCCTGTAGGAAATAGTCTGAACAAGGGAGAAGTGGTGGTTGTAAGAAACCACGAAGCTCTTTTCCAAGTGGCACCACTCAGGTTGGAAACCTGAGCATACCTGACAGTCTTCTTGAGTTGGGATTATAACAAATGTTGTGGTAGCAAAAACAAACCACTTCCACTGGGGGAGGGTAGAAGTACAGAGACAGGAGCAAAGAGGGAAGAAATATCTGGAAACTTCAATGATGCTAATCACCCACCTTTAAGGGTCATTAGTGTAGATATATGAGGAAACCACATGCATTTAGAGAAACGAGTCACATGGAATAAAAAGAAAGAATAAGCCGTTATATGATGAGTATAAATAATTTTAAATGTCGTTAGTGGGAAACAATCTACAGGCAATAAATTGAACAAATATCCAGAGTTATTTTCTTAGTATTTGAGGAAAATGATTGGCTTTTTGAAGTTATGAACTCACTCACGCTTATTTAACAAAGTTACAAATGTAAGTTCTGAAGAATAAACCAATTCTAAGTAATGAATTATGCTGTAAATTAAAATTACATATAAGGGCCTGGAGATATGTGACCGCTATGATGCTCTAAACTTTATGGTCTTCCTGACTCAATCAGGAATCCCCTAAGAGACACACTGGCACTAATGTTTGTGAGGACATTTCCAGAGTGTTTTACATATGGAGTATCAAAGTAGAATAGATTTTACTGGGAAAGAAATGTGAGAAAATAATGTGAAAATCTGCTAGCCCAGAGAGGCAGAGAAAGCACTCAGCTGCTTCCTCCTTTGTCTTCATTCCCCCCAAAAGAGCTTTCAGCTATACTGTCTGAAACAAAAGCTTCTCCAACCAGATGCCCCTCCCTTCTACTTCCTGTGTGTCTCTCTATATTTTCTCCTAATTTCTTCTTGCACTGTCTTTTTTTTTTTTTTTTTTTTTTTTTTTTTTTTTTTTTTTTTTTTTTTTTTTTCCTGTGATCTGGTTGCTTGTTCTGCCTCTTGACCTATTGCTGATTTTATTTAATCCTGTTTACATTATTCAAACAAAAATCTCTTGGATTAAAGGTGTGAGCCACACCACAGCTAGAAACAGGTTTTTCCAGTAAATAACACAATCTCAGGGTTCACAGTGTATCAAATATCCCACAACATAAGCCTGCAGATACATATCAAATCCAGGAAAGTAAGCCTCAAATAAAAAAAAAATCAAACAAGAATTAAGTATCTCTGATGAACTGATTAATACATATGTAAACCTCTCCTGAAGAATATTAATTGGCTAAATCCAGCTAAATATAAACAGTTTTTTTCCCTGAAACTAATTCAGTGTGACAAACAGGCTAACTAAGGTCATAAGACAGAATTTTCTCACATGCATTCTAATTAAACACAAAAACAATAAATAAAAAACATTAAGCAAATAGTAATGCCTAAAAAAAAAATGGCTGAGTGAATGAAGAGTTTGCTGCATATACATCCATTTCAAATACTGAAACACTAAAAGAAATGGAGCAGCTGTAATAATTTATCCCAGAGCTTCATAGGGGTAGAAACAAGTCGATCCCAGGGGCTCACAGAATAGCCAGTCTGGCATAACCGACAAACTTATGTAAAGCAGGACACCTTGTTTCAAAAGCAAAGAAAACAGATATTGGCAAAATTATTGATTTCTGGCTTTAATGTGTGCATGCACAAGCAATTGTATCAAAAAATGAAAAATTCTTATCAGCAATACTATATCAAAAAGAAAAAGGACATTTAAGGATAGTTTCCAATTTAAACAACAAAGTATCATTAAATTTTTTTTTCATTGAAATATTTGAAGTTATATTGGTACTGGTTTAGTGTTTGTAACAATATATGTGCATGTGTGTGGTGTTTATGCCACATATGTGCAGGTACCCATGGAAGCTAGAATAAGGCAGGCATTTAATGGAGCTGGAGTTATGGCAAACCTTGATAAGCCTAACATTTGGTCCCTTTGTCAGTGTTAAATCCAGCCTGTACCCTTAGTGTATTTCAACTTTTGTTGAAGCTGCTACGAGATGTGGAACTTCTTCTATACTTGTCAACCTAACCTAAAATTGATATGGTCCCCACCCTGTTCCACAGTTTCTTCAGAATTCACAAGTGCACAGAAACCTCCACAACTCTCTTTTAAAGGCTTCAGAAAATGCTCTTTTTTTCATTTTTCTTTTTTATTGTTTTTTGAAAATAAATATCAAACTTTATATGAAAAAGCAAAACATTCAGGATAGCTGAGAAAGAACATATAGTAATAAAACTTCTCTTTTCTCTAAAATACATAACATAAAAAATAAAATCTAAAGCTCCTCAAGTCAGAAGCTCAGCTACAGATGAAGAAAGCACAGTAGGTCACAGCTAATGCCCACAGATGCACTATGGCCAACACAAATTTCTCTAAGACATACAGTGTAAACCAAATCTGAATCTCTAAAAAGGCACAAAGGTGTGGGGAGAATTTCATAATACATAGAAAAAGCTATGAACCACACAGAACCACAGCAGGTCCTATCTGACAAGAATAATACTTGACCTTGAAAGAAAACTTGAGACAGTGCTTCCAGACATAAACACTCACCAGTTCCTCAAAAAAATACACGTCAGTTTTAACAGAGTCTAGGTTTCCACTGATTGCTGCAAACAACACGGTAGATAAACATGTGTATATGAATATTTAAAATAAAGATGCAATAGAAAGAAATCATAGTTTAACCAATGGACTAGCTTCAGCTGTACAAGTCCTACAACAGAAACATTCAAACTAAACACAGTGTGATTCCCCAACAAATTACTAATCGCATAATAATGACATCTGTTGAAAATTACTTTGAAGAATCAGACAAAGAATCCAAAAGGATAATGTTAGTTGTCTTGTTACTGCCATCTGCAGGAAAGGCCATCAAATTGAGGTAGCTATATTTTTTTAAATTCATTGAGAGTTCATATAAGGAGAAATTTATCAAGTCTTTTTATATTTTCTGTTGAGATGATTGTATTAATTTTTATTATGAATAAAATCTTATTTTTATCCATGTAGCCCTTTGTTCAAACTCCCATCCCCCTCCCACCCCTCCCAGTCACTCTTTTTAAAGCTTTTTGTTCTACAAATAAAAAAAAAAAATCACAGTGTTATCTCCTATTCACTGAATTATATATTTATCAATGTAAAATTTTTATGTCTCAAATCTGGACATATTTGATAAAATCTATTCAGTGTATAGTATTATTCATAGTTAACTGTTTTCAATTATAAGAAAAATGCAGTAGAGTCTGACAGATCACATTACTGAGATTGTGGCATGGCCAACTGTATCAGATCACAGACTTTCAGGAGATGAAAGATGTCATCTAAGAGAAAAGCGGTGATTCTCAATTCAAAATGTTTTCTTCATAAACCAAAGAAGTTATATATGCCGTGTGTGTGTGTGTATGTATGTATATATTTGTGTGTGTATGTGTATCAATAGATAAAAGATGTAGTAATTCATCTTTTACCTGAAGAAAATATCTTAGCAACTTTTAAGTGCTGAAATCCTAAATATTTTTCAAAATCTCTGGATTCTCAACAGACATGAGACTTACCTTAACACATGTACGTTAAGAAAGCTTTGGGGCTAGGGAAATTAAACAAATTAATTTAATTCCCAGCATCCATAGAAAACAAAAAGATAATGAGGCATAAACCTGTAATCCAATAGTAAGGATATTGGGGATGGAGGATAAAGACAAATCACTGAAACTTTATAGATAACCAGTCTAACTTAATCAATGAGTTCTAGGTTTCAAGAAAGACACTGTCTCAAAGAAAGGAAGAGAAAGAGAAATTGAGAAAGACATCCATATATACTAGTAGTTTTACAAATACACACACAATTTTACACATCAATAAACATTTAAATAAATATGGGAATTGTACACAGTTATAAACACATACACAGGCAACATTACAAGTAAACTAGCTATCTTTGGCATATTAAATCCAATTTCAGGTCATTAGCCTGCTGAAAGCAATGAATCTGTGTCTTGTTCTATGGGATATTCACAAAGACAGAACTCTCAAAAGAAACACATAACATGGTATTGAAAATTTTGTACAGTCTTATGTGACATTGTTAAATGAATCTTGATTCTCCAATTAAAAAGAAAAAAATATATCCATCTTATTCTTAATTTAACTTGAATAAAAAGGTATAGATTTTCCAAACCAATATCACCTCAGGACTAAAGAATGGCTTTATTAAACTTTTCAACCATAAAGACCTTCAATCTGGAACAGAAGAGGAACTCCACAATACTTTTAATAAAGTTTTAAAGGTAACAATTTCTTATAGCTTTACAGAACAGAACAGTAACTGTTTATTACTCTACTAATGTGGATACCATGCTTAGACATTTCTGTTTCTTTTAAACTTTCATTATCATGATTCTAGTAGTACAGATCAGTATTGCTATAAAAGTCAAATACATGCATTCAAATTGTACTCATTTCAGGGTAAGATACCCTTGTAAAAGTTGAAAAATTTGTATACAATGAATCAAACTTATCTAAGATTTCATTTTTTTTTGTTTCTTGGTCCTCACTCGAGCAGATATGTCACCCTTCTCTCAGTACAACCCCCCCCACAGTTTAGAAGGTTTTTAGGCCTATAATTAACTTTTTTCTATGTGTAACAGTCTCAATAATACTTGCAAGTATCTTGGGTAAAGAAAGTTAAGAAACCAACTCTTTTTTACTTCATGATGGAGTTGCATGATTTTCTGAGTATATGTCATAGAGACAGGAAATGGCTCCTGAATCTGAAAATGATCAGAAATTTGAGGAATCTGGATTATTGAAAAATAATTTGAACTGAATCTCTGATACATGTGCACATTTTTATAAAAGGAAACATTGACTCTCATTTGTATTGGACTATCTGTCCATTATGGAGTGTAAAACCTTTCGGTCTTCTAAGAATAGGGGTTTCCAGTTGTAAGGCTCTGTGTGCATGACATTATCGTATTATCTAGACTTCAGTTTGTTTAGTCTATGCTAATTGGGACTTAGGAAACAGTCCACTTTCTGTGAAGAATAAAGCATCATTTAACATTGACCCAAAAGTAATCTGCTTCTCACAGATTATAAAAATTTGGGGCAACTCATCTGATAGCTAACAAAGAGGGAAAAATGCTATCTTTCATGGAGTCCTCAGGAAGGGAAATCCTATCATAGGGGCAATATCCTCTGTGGTTTATGCTGTCATTCTCATATACATGGCTAAAGATTGTGGAGCGTATTTGTTGGCTCCTATATAGTATATATAACACGTGAATCAGAAGATTGAAAATGACAAATATTTTTGGCGTTTTAGCTTATTTTACCAAGCTCATTTTCAAAAATCTATTATATTTTTCATAATGATCTTAGCTGCCCTAATATATTGTATTGCAAATACTGAGACAATTGTATGATATTTATAATAATTAATATATTATTCTAAAATAAAAGCTGAAAGTATTTAATGACTTCTAAAATTATATTACATATAATAATAAGCTTCAAAGCTAGGAAATAACTGAGAGAAATTAATGTATGTGCTATGGCATGAGGAAATTATGCAGCATTTTCCTGTTGACTAATTGTTGATTAGTCTATCTTTATATATTATATACATAATAAAAGTAAAAATAACATGAGGCTTTATCTTTATTTGAAAAATAAAGTGAACTTTTCCTTAAAATATCTATAGCTAATAGGTAGCAAAAGTTCAATCTTTGTTTTATCCTAACTATTATAAAAATACTTCATCAGTATCTTCATTAACGTTCCATAGACATAATGTTATAAACAATGCACAACAGTGTTATAACCTTCATATTGAATAATAATTAAGATAAATCTCTTTTCAACTTTAATTCATTAATGCAACTGGATATATTTGTGTTAAAGAATGAAAATCAGCCTTGAATTTCATTTCATATCCAAAGATAAATTGTGTTTTTACATAATAAGTCATTGAAGATATTTTTAAGAATGATTCACTAGATTAAAAGGAGTTAAATAAAATTGGATAGACATATTAACTATAAGACAGTCTGTGCATTCTTCCATATAAGTTGTTTTTTTCTCTGAACATTATTGATTTTGGCCCACAGATAAACCCAGTCACCGTGAGTGATAAACTATCACTGAATCCCATTGACTTTTTCTTTTTTGCTGTACTTTTTGTCAGGTCAATGAATTATCCTTGGCTTATACTTTGTTCTCCAAGGCATAAATCAAGTTTTCTTTTTTCTTTCTTTCTTTTTTTAAATTGGATCCTCACAAGTTTGGAGAAATGCAGGCAAATTTAGCTTGAAATGAATATCTAGGCTTTTGTTTACTTGAAATATCTTCCTATAATCCTATACATGTCAGGCTAGATAGTATTTATCAATCATTAGAAGTCCTTATTTTTATGCATCTGAATTTGCTAATTAACAGTGATAAAGATGTTGCTTTTGTTTTGTGCACTTCAACATTTATAATAAACAGATAAAATGATTCTTATAATTAAAGTTAGTAAAAGTCAAAACATCTATTTATTTTGTGCCTTAACAGGCACAAAATAAATATACAGTTTTGTCAAATGCATTTTCTGTTCTACCATTCTCTCATCTATGCATCATCTATGTATATATGCATATATTTTTCTATCTAACTGTCCATCTATACTCCCAATTAAATTACTACCTTTAAGTAAAGGAAGTAAAAAATATTATTATGTCAAAATAGTGAAAAGTAAGTAAAAAATTAGGTTATAATAGAGACACAGTGAACAGACAAAGCTCTAGCTGTAGCAGCCTGCCCTAGTGATTCTATATTTTTAAAGCCACAGTGGAAACACTGATTCTTTTTCCCATTTATGAAAATAAATTATTTTTATACAATATATTCTGGTTAGAGTTTCGTCTTCCTCCTCTTCTCTCAGTTTCCCTCCAGATCTACTTCATTTCTGTTTTTGCTTCTAAAGAGATAATAATCAAACATGTAAAAATAAAATATAAATTGAAACAAAAATTATCATATCAAAGTTGGAAACAAAGGAGTCCCAAGAGCAAGCATGAGCCAGATACTAACTTGTTCTCACATTCAAGAGTTACATTAATATATTAAGGAAATATCTATATTATAGATGGAAAAGACTGATGAAGACTTATATGGACAATCTGCTTGCTGTTTCATTCTCTTTAAGCTCATATGCACCTTGCTTAGTTGCTTCAGAGGGTGTATCCATCTCCTCAGGCTCTTCAACCTTTATCTCCTCCTCTGCAAGATTTCCTGAGTTCTAAGGAGAGGGGTTTGATAGAGATATCATATTTAAACTTTCTCTCCATTTAATGTCTCTGTGCATCTGCTTTAGTTCCAGTGACTAAACAGCCCAGAGACCTAGGGTAAAACCAAACACAACTAGTCTAAAAAAGCCTATCAATAAAATGACTTCTCATAATATTCTCTTTTAGTCATATATCAGTCCCTTATCAATTCATTATCAGAGACTTCTGAAAATACTGATTATTTAGAGGAGAGACACTATACTCATTAAATTTTCTAATTGCAGTTTTAAAATTCATGGTAAATTATATAAGTTCTATCAGACATGTATCTACTTAAAAGGCTCAATTAGGAGAAGACAATAAAAGTTAAAAGGTGATTTAATAATAATAATAATAATAATAATAATAATAATAATAATAAAAAATGTGGTCAGGTGTTCCTCTGTAGGCAGTGGGCTCCAAGGTGCAAGTCCAAGATGATTCAGATCCCAAGCTGTTCAGTGGTTGTGGCTTGAAGCTTGGGTGTTCTTGTTAACTCAGTGAACAGTGTCTAAACGCTGGCAAGTCATTAGAAATGAAGTATAGGAATTCATTTGACTCTCTTATCACCAAATAATTGCCTCACAAACTACACTATGACATTCATATTTTGTTCTCTGAGCTATAGTCATACTATATTTATTTTATTATATTTAGAATTTTATTTTTAAATAAAGGATGGCATTATTAAGAAAAAAATAAGACATAGGTATCATTGATACTTTAAAATTACATTTTTTATTATGAATAAAGTCATATGTTTTATTCATGTATCCTCTTGTTCAAACTTCCTTTCCAATTTTTAAAGTTAACAATAAACTTTTCTCATTAAAATGTTTTTACCTTTTATAGTTTCTATTAGTAGAATAAAATCTCTGTGGATTGTCCTGTTGTGTGTATATGTGTGTATGTATATGTGTGTGCATGTGTGTGTGTATGTGTGTATGTAAAAGTGTGTGTGTGTGATACTGTTTTTTATTTTGTTAACTTTCATCTCTCATCTATTTCTTACAACCTTCTATCTCTGCCTCCACTTACTATGTTGACCCCTTTGAGAAGGGAGATACATATTGGCGACCACTGATATAACTATTGTGCTTTATGACCAATAGTAGATAACCAATACAAATTAAACTAAGTAATATCTTCCATGGATATTTTGTTTTATATTGAATTGTTTTGGCATGCTTATATGTATTATTGGTCTTTTGCTTGTATATTATAGTTTCTGATTTTATTTTTAAGGATTGTGGGTTTGAGTTTGTGTGTCTGTTTTTCTTGTGCTTTTTATGGTTTTTTTTGCCATTTTTGCTTTCTTTCTTTTTCTTTGGGGGGGTTCAAAAATGTTTTATGCCTTTAATTAAAAATAGATTTTTTTCATACAATATATTGTGATTACAATTTCAGCTCCCTCTACTCCCTCAAGTCCTTCTTCTGCTTTTCATCCATCTAAGACAACCCTTTTTATTTATCTCATTGGAAAAATAACAGACATCTATGAGGTGTCAATAAGTTGAGTAAATTATAATAAGATAAAGCAAAACTAAACATATTAGAATAGAACACAAATATAGTTAAGAAAAGGAAGAAGAAACAGACATAGATTCAGATACTCACTTGTCTGCATTCCTAGGAAGCCCAGGAAACCACGATACCCGAGGTTACTTCATACACATAGGAATTATAAAGAGAAGTGAGAGGGGGAAAGAAATATACATAAAAATAAATAAAAATATATAAGATAATTTTTAATATTTAAAAACAATAGTAAACATAAAAATATAACAAAACAAAATGTAAGACTATCACATTGAATTTGGACCAGACAAACAAACATAAGAAAAAGAGTCCCAAGGGAAGGCACAAGAATCATAGAGCCATGTGTTCATGCATTCAAAAGTCCCATAAAAATATTAAACTGAAAGCTGTAATATATATTCAGAAGCCCTGACTCCAGAGGTTCAAGGAATGGAAGCATGAAAGCAAATGGCAGGTATGGTGGCAGGAAAAGACATATCTAAAATCATTAACATGAAAGATTAAAAATAAAACACTCTAGAAATAGTATGAGACTTTACAGTTTAAAGCCTGCCTCAGTGACATACTTTAACATAGCCAAATTTTCTAAACTTCTTCAAACAATGCTATTAACTAGGGACTAATATGCAAATACATAAGACAATTAAGTACATTTCTCTTATAAGCCTCTGTATTTACCCTATGGCTTCTGTGAGCTGCATTACTGACTCATGGAGTAAATCTTTGTTCAAACACTTGTATTATATTCAAAACTACTTACAGACTATTAAGTTTTCATATGAATTTTGAAAACATACCCTTAATTTTGGTTAACCCTTCCTATACACTCTTATCTTCCTAGTATCATCCTTGCATTATCCACACTATTTTAACTCATACTTCTATGTCTCTTATGTTCTACTTTCAATACTGTTAACATCTATATCCACATAATAAGCCTTTATTTTTAGCTTCTTGAACACTGTAGACACTTTACATTAAACATTCACTTCTAAAATTTGAAGCTAAAATCTATATTCTTTACTTTAGCTGTCTGAATAAATATATCTTCCAATGTCAGTAGTTTTCCTAAACATTTTATACTTTCATATCTTTTTACATTTGAACACATTTTGCATGTGTACCACTTTTCAACACCATTTATCAGTTTATGGAGATTTAGGCTGCTATAATTTCATAGCTACTATAAATTAAACAACAATGAATGTGGTTGTGTATGTTATCTCTGAAGTTGGATATAGAGACTTTTAAGTGTATACTAGAAAGTACTCTAATACTGTGTTACATGATAGTTTTATTTGTATTTTTTGAGACACATTCATGGTAATTTTTATTATGATTATACTAGCTTACACACAAACCAAAAATAAATTAAGGTTTCTACTTTCCATACATACTTCTAACATTAATTGCCATTTGTTTTCCTTTGAAAAATAATAATTATATCATTACATTACTTTCCCCTTTCTCTTTCCTCCCTCCAATCTACCTAAGGCTCTTTCACTCCTCAATGATGATCTCTTTTTCTTCTTTTATGATTCATAGGATTCTATTTCTAGACAAAGAACAATGGGGAAATATGACTACTGCAAAAGGAAAATTTTCTTCTAGGATTGAACCCCTAAATGATTATCTTATACAAAGTCGTCAACCCTGAAATTCCATATGCACAGTTATAATAAATGGATTCAGCAAGTAGTATATATGCATTTTTTTTTTTACTATTGACAGACTCTTACAATTTTTCTGTCCCTTTCTGTGATGTCCCCCAAGACTGAATTGCAAGTGTTACAGTACATCTGTTGGATCTTGGTTTCCCACAATATATTTATCTCTTCATTATGCCCATAAGCTTTCAATAATTAATTTTATTTTCTGTAAAGAGAAGAAGTGAGAAATACAATTATCTATGAGTATAAAGGAAGAGTTGAGAATGCAATTAGGAATTGTGCTGGCCTAGTAAAGTGTCTATAGTAAATTCCCTTCTAAAATATATGACATCTTTAGCCCTAAATAATACCTGTTTCTAGAGCCAGTCATTTCTTTAGTCCAAATGGACAGTTGTTTACTGACAATGTGTGAATGCCATTATTACACCCTTAAAGGATATCTTGTCATGCTGGTTATTGTTGTGGTTCAAAGGTGACACAGCTGGGTGGGATTTTGATTACTTCCCTCCTTTTGTGTCTTGCATATTATCTTTTAATACTAGGAAAGCAAAACTATTGGAAGATTTCATGATATATTAAGCCCTAATCTTCGGAGTCCTGAGTCTGAAATTCATGTTAACTTCTGCAACTTATATTTCACCACTCATTGACAATCAAGATCAGCAACAATAATGGATATTGTTTGGGGAGTCACATGGAGTACCCTGGCCAAACACTCAAGTAGAAATTCTCAGCCCAAGTGCCATTGTGCATGTATTTTACCATGTTATATAATATAATATATTACCCTGTAGATAATTTTAGAAGAACAAAAATGAAAAAACCATGTTTCCTTGAGGTTTTATCAAACGTTCTTGGAATTATCTCTCCCTCCTTCCTCCCTCTGCCTTCTGATGATGACCTTTCAGATTGAGGTGACATAGATGCTCAAAACAGTTTAAGTTTGTATTTCCTTGGTAGCTAATGATATTGAACATTTGGAAATATGAAATATACATTTGTATTTCCTTTTTGTAGAACTCTCTTTAGTGTGTTTCACAAATTTTGATTGCTCATTTTTTTAGAGACCACAGTAAAATCAAAGGTAAAACATAAATAATAGAAGATTTGAAAATGTATAAAATAAAAAAATGAGCATTTAGTTATTATTATTATTATTATTTACTTGTTTGTATTCTAATAGCCAAAAAAATTGTGAATTTTGCTGTGTAGAAAACTGGGAAGATCTACAGAAATGGGGATGGTAAACAGCAATCAGAATACATTGTTGGAAAAATGCTATTTATAATTAAAAAACCTATATTCAAAAATAATCATTAAACAAATTAATATATTAAAATTTTACAGCCATTTTTAACTTATTAATACTCTGATAAAATCTAAAACATGTAATTTGTGTCAGTAGCTTGCCTAAGGCTTTGCATTTCTTGCCATTTCCCATCAAATTAAGGCCTATTCCTTTATTTTAGTTTGAAAGGCTTCATTTGATTTGAATTTGATCCCTTCTGAATGCAACATTAAAATTCTCCATGTTCTTTGGTAGACTGTAGCCATAATGTCCTGTTTTGCTTTTTAGAAATTATCAAGTTTATTTCTGCCTCTGGCTGGATTCTTATTCATGTTGCTTTCTGGGAAAATAGAAAAGCACATTCTCTGACTTTTTGCATGATGTATATTTATATCTTTTCAGATTTCCTATTACATTTACTCTTTAGAAATACCTTTGCTGAGCACTCAGACTAATGTCCACATTTATCAGTAACTTTTCTATGTCTATCATCATTTCTGAACTAGATTCTTCTTGAAGTTATTGTTTATTTATATGTTTTCTTATTTACTCAGATCTACTGGAATTAAAGGCGTAGGTCACCACTCCCAGGTCTTTTCATGGCTGGGATTAAAGGTGTGAGTTACCACTCTCTGATCCTCCTGGATTGACCATGGGCAGATTTCTTGATATTACAGACTGGTTTTATTAAATATATATCACCACAATCAAATAAATTTTCTACTGTATCTCCTTGTAAAAACCAGTTTATAATTGAAGCAAGGGTGCAATAAGTTCTGCCTCCAGGGAATCTCTTCTGAATTCTATGCTGGCCCTGGCTTACATGTTGTGACTCCGGCCACATTCAAAAAACTCATTTTATTAAGGGGACAATTCACAACTCTAATGGGAAGTTCCTGCTTAAGTTTCATCAAGTCTAAATTATGAATTAGCCATCCAATGGTATCACTGGTATGACTGTCTTTGACACTGACCAGGAATAAACAAAACAAATTACTCTTATTCTAGTGCTAAGATAACCATCCTATTCCATCCCACCCCATCAGGGTGGGCTGGAATAACTGAGAAAAACATGCATATATCTGTATATATCTGTATATCATTAATCAAAAGGAATAATAAAGATTATATACTTAATTGAAAAAACTAAATGATAAATGGGCTGAAAAATAAATTAAGGAAACATTAATCTTTATAAAAGCCAAAAATACTATAAAATACTTTGAGGTAATTCTATTCAAATAAGTGAAATAAGTGTATGACAAGAACTTTAAGTCACTGAAAAGAAATTAAAAGATATAAGAAATGAAAAAATCTCCTATGCTCTTGGACATGTAGGATCATCATAGTAAAAATAACAACCTTACCAAAAGCAACCTACAGATTCAAATGAATCCCCATCAAAATTCCAACACAATTCTTTAGAGATCTCAAAAGAACAATTTTCAACTTCATATTGAAAAATTAAAAAAAAAAACTAGAACAGCCAAAACACTCCTGTACAATAGAGGAATTTGTGGAGGCATGACCATCCCTGACTTTATGACCATCCCTGACTTCAAGTCTACTATACAGCTATAGTAATAGAAAATATAGTAATAGAAACAGTGTGGTATTGACATAAAAATAGACACCTTGAATAATGGAATAAATTTGAAGACCCTGATGATAAACCATACAACACCTACTTTTTTACAAAATGCCAAAAATATAGAGTGGAAATAAAGAACACATCTTCAACAAATGGTGCTGGCATAACTGAATGGAGGCATACAGAAGAAGGCAAATAGACCCTTATCAATCACAATGCACCAAACACAAGTCTATGTAAATCAAAGACCTCTACATAAATCTAGTTGTATTGAACCTGCTAGAAGAAAAAGTGAGAAATACACTTGATAGTATTGGCATTGGAGACTACTTCCTAAGTACCATAGCACAGACACTGAGAGCAACAATTAATAAATGGTACCTCCTGAAACTGAAAAGCTTCTGTAGGATAAATAACATGGTCAATAAGACAAAACAACAACCTACAGAATGAGAAAATTTCTTCATCAACCGTACATCTGACAGAGGACTGAGCTCTAAAATATATAAATAACTCAAGGACCTAGACATCAAAATACCAAGTAATCCCATTAAAAGATGGTCTATAGAGCTAAACAGAGAATTCTCAACAGAAGAATATAAAATGTCTAAAAGACACTTACAAACTGCTCATCATGCTTAGCCATCAAATTAAAACAACTCTAAAATATCATCTTACATCTGTCCAAATGGCTAAGATCTAAAACACTGATGACACCCTATGCTGGAGAGGATGTAGAGTAGTTAAAACACTTCTCTATTGCTGATGGGAATGTAAACTTATACAGCCACTTTGGAAATCAGTGTGGGAGTTTCTCAGAAAACTGAAAATCATTCTACCTCATGATCCTGCAATACCACCCTTGGGACTATATTCAAAAGACTTACATACATACCATAAGAACAATTGTCCTTTTTCATAGCAGAATTATTTGTAATAGCCAGGACCAGCAAACAACCTAGATGCCCCTCAACAGAAAAATGAATTGTTAAAAGTGTTACATTTAAACAATGAAGTATTACTCAGCAATAAAAACAAAAATTAAAATTACCATTTCAAAATTTGCAAGAAAATAGATGGAACTATTAACAACCATCTGGTATGAGGCAACCCCAAACCTAGAAAGACAGACATGGCACATACTCACTGAAAAGTGGTTTTTAGATGAAAACCAAAGGATAAGTAGGCTTCAATCCACTGCTCTAGAGAAGTTAGATAATGGATTTGTTTCTTCAATATGAGTTGTTATACCAGAAAAATATAATGTGTGATGTCCAGAAACTGAAGTATTTCTGTAGAACAATACCTTATTTTCTTTCACAAACATAACATTCTTGGAAACCTTCTCACTTTAACAATGTAACACATTTAAAGTCAAGTTAAAATGTTGCATTTTATATCCTGAAATATTTTGAGACCTGTAACAGAACTTTTTATTGTTTACAGAGATATGTATATGTAAATATGTGCCTATAACTATATTTCTAAGGTATTTTGTACTTATAAAAAATATACATTTTGATATAATACAATGAAAAGATAAAAACTGGTAACCATCCAATATTCAAATAGGTCTATAGGTGTAAAATTTTCCTAAAAGTTAGATATATACATAAAACATAAGTAATTATTTGTAGAAAAAACTCTTAATTCTCTAAACTCATTGTAATTGTCTCAATATAAAATAGCTTTTAATTAGGAAATTTTGTTTTAAATCTTTGTTTTGAAATGATTAGAAATTAGTAAGTACTCTATGCTATTGGATAATGCTCTTGCACACTATATAAATTTGTCACTCAAATTGGTTTAATAAAATGTTGACTGGTCAGCAGCCAGGCAGGAAATATAGCTGAAGTAACGAGTAAAGGAGAAATCTGGAAGGAGAAAAGCAGAGTCAGAAGTCACCAGACAAAACTGAAGCAAGATGAGTTTGCTGTATAGTGAACAGGTACCAAATCATGTGGCTGAATATAGATAAGATTATTGTGGGTTGATTTATTGGTAATAACTAGTTAGTAAAAAATCTGATCTAATTTAAAAGCATTTAAAAGTAATATTAAGCCTCTGATTCAATTATTTGGGAAGTGGCTTCCAGATATATCGGGACAGGTTTGCAGAAAAGAAATGTCCTATTAGAACTCCATTTAGAGCTTCTCCTCCAAGAGCCATTAAGTCACTATCTAGAAGTAGTTGGCTAGCTTTTCATTCCAAGGCATAATTTTCTTCCTATAGAGTGGAACTTAATCCAATTGGAGAGCTGTTGACTAATGCCAAGGTATAAACACTGCTAGTTAACCCTAAGGGCTATTATGCCTTGTTGATCATTGCTGTGGTTCATGGATATTACAGATATATATATATATATATATATATATATATATATATATATATATATATAACTGTTAGTTTCTTCCATCTTTTTGAGGAGGGCAGGGCTCTTACTTTTACCATAAAATCTGGTCATTAGAGAGAAGTGTTTCAGTTCATTTCTAGCCCAAGGGCCTCTGCCTCCATGCTCTGTGTTTGACTTGCACAATTACTTCAGCGATAGTTTCTTACCCTCCAGTTCTGACGTAAACAAAGGAAAATAGCAATAGCTTGCAATGTTTGGAGAATCTCTTGGACAACTGTTACCAATTTCTCCAAAAAGAGGTTTACAGACTGGTGTTGGGGTTTTTAATTAGATGATCTTTGGCTATTGGAGGTAAAACTGTCAGCTTAGATGAGAAAAATTTAGTCTGTGTGTGTGTGTGTGGATTTATACATACAAATACGTGGATTATGGATTTTTTTAAAAAATAGTATGATTCTTTATAAATTTTAAGAGATTTTTGGATTTTTTTTCTTTTCTTACCCATTTTTATTGTCCTGTTATTATATTGCCTGGGTGAAGATAGGGATATAATAGAAAGACTACCATTGCAGGATTAAAGTAATCAGATTAAGGACTGAGACAGAAAAAGTGGCTATTTCTTTTTTACAATTTAGCCTTTGAGAATTAATACTTTGTACAATATTCTTGGATCACTTATATTTCTTGTTTTCTCATCAAGTCCTCTCAGATATTTCCCTTCCTCATCCACTTCTGACTTTACTATCCTTTTTTCAGCGTCCACTATGCCCAAACAGTGTCTAAAAAGTGATGCTCTTAGGTTCATGTGTATGGGGCCCATTCACTGTCACTTTAGTTCCACAGGATCTGACACAATTTTCTTTCTACCAAAGGCACTAGACACAACTGTAATATAATGAAATACAAGCATGAAAACATTCATGCACATAAAATTAATTTAAAAGTAAAAAAAGTAATGAAAAGATAGTTTATGTTTTTTATAGGAATTACCATCAAAATAGCACCTCTTCTAAGGTCTATGAACTGCCCTGCTCTGGGATACTGACCATTATAAAAGTAGTAAGTATGAGTTCTATCATGTGGAAATGGCCTTAAATTTAATCAGGAAGTAGTTACTTATCCCACAGTATATTAATATCACTATTTCACCAGTGGGTACTTTTTGTGATGTGGATAGTTATTGCAGGTTGGAGGATTTACAACTGAATAGAAGTGTTCATAACTTTTTTCTTTCAGAACTGTATATAACATTTGCTAGCAAGTAAAGAGAAATTTCCTTTTTTAATTAATTAATTTATGTATTTTTTAAGGATTAAGCACAAATGGCAAAATCTTAACCAAATTAAATAAAAAGGGAAGACTTACTTCAATAAAACTAGAAATTAAAAGGCAAACATTATAACAGATAGGAATGAAATTCCAGAAAATCAGAAGGACATACATTGTAAATTTGTTTCGATAAATTGAAGATTCAGAAAAAACTGGTGAGTTTTTAGATGGCAAAATTAAACCTAAATTCAATGAATGATTTTAACAAATGCATACTTATAACCTTGGAATACTTGAAATACTAATAAAATATGCTCAAAATAAAAAAAACAGCAATAACAGAAACAAATACAAGAAAATGTGGACTTACTACAGAATTCTGCTATAACTTAAAAAACTAAGACAAATATATATCATATACTTCCATAAAACCTAGAACATATAAAAAAAAGCCTTTAAAAATTACAAAGCCAGGGAAACCCTGATATTAATCATAGTATTTCTTTTTAAAATTTTTTATATGTATATTTATTATTTGATATTTTTACATCATATACCCCATCAAACTCAGATATCAGACCTCTCAGAATCATGCCAACTCTTATGATCTTCCCATTTACAAAACTGCCCATTTGTGCTGCTCAATTATGTACTGGAGCATAATTAAACTCCCTGTGGCCAGACCCTTAAAGAAAACAAGTGTTTCTTTACCCACCCCATTGCAACTTTCTAATTCATACCAGCTTTATTTATCTATCTTGTGACTTATTTTTGTAAATTTATATTTACAAAATTTTCAAATCGAGCAGATTCTCTGGCATGACTAATACCTATTAACTTAATATTCTGTTCAATTTTATAGCCTTATAGTTAATGTAGATCTTACTGTATATGGTTAAAATGACTTGTTTTAATAGTCTAAAATTAGATCATAAAGATTATTATCATCCTTAAGTATACCCAAACATACACACACACACACACACACACACATACACAGTTTCGTTACATAGCTAAGAGGATGCAGCCAAAAGCTTATCCACAGGTAGCCTTTCATGTGATTTAACTTTTAAAGTTATTTGCTATATGATTATGTAGATATAAAAATAATAAAAATAGTATTATTTTGGTGGAAAACATAAAATTGCACATTTAATGAAATAATTTTTTTGGAGTACATTCTTCCCTAGTGCATCTTTAACCAGAAAATCATCAATATTGTATTTATACATTTTTAGCTTCTGAGCCAAACAGGATAAATCCAGATTAATGTGTGTTATAATAAAAATATAAATTAGAGAATTAACATTAATTCCTTATTTAAACTCCAGTAGTATGAAGTTTCGGTTCTAAACTAATAATCTTAAATTTTAAAAATGTTAAAATTTTAAAGTGAAAAAGACAAATAAAAATTAATGATTAAAATGTTTTATTTTATTACAGATACTTTACTTTAAAACTATTACCTTACTTTTCTGTTTTATACTTAAACTCTCAGAAAGAGAAAACTTTCATATATATATATAAATATAGGAAATATATATATATAAATATTGTGATTTCATAGTACATTAATCACATTGAAAGTTAGTTACATTTTGGTTTCAGAACAATGAAAATTTACATTGTTAAGTTATAAAATTAAAATTATGAAACCATCACTCATTCACCTTCTCTCTGTGGATATATTCAAACTCAACAGAATAAATCCTTCAACTCATTGTCAGCATTAGGACAAAATGATCTAGATGTCAAAATTAG
Organism: Sigmodon hispidus; assembly: GCA_004025045.1. Taxonomy (NCBI): domain Eukaryota; kingdom Metazoa; phylum Chordata; class Mammalia; order Rodentia; family Cricetidae; genus Sigmodon; species Sigmodon hispidus. The sequence goes on from PVIH01008094.1 coordinate 85,592, forward strand.
ATTTGGAAATTTTTCCACTTTTGAAATCTCCTTCTAATAACATTTACTTTTTCACTTTGTACTTTTGGAAAAGACCCCAATAGAGAACACAGACAGTGCTATATAAAATTTTGTAGTTGGACTGTAAAGTAAGTTCTGAACAATTCAGAAACCTCTAAATATATGAATTTTTGAACTAACCTGGCTATCTTTTCATTGCCAGTAGAATTTTTTTAAAGTGCACTTGGTCCCATGTATTTAAAGTGTTTAAAGAGTCATATCAGTGTCTTTTAGCACTACTCCTGAGCTTTGGTTGAATTAGTTTCAGTACTCAGGTTGACTTCTTTCCTCTTTTGCCGATCCAAGTCTCCCTAGATCCAGCTGAAGTTCAGACTGAACTGTGAAATCTTTCTTTATTATCTGCACCCATGACATTCTTCCTTTTCTAAATTCATTGTCAGCATGAACCCTGCCATAAAATAAGTCTAAAATCTCCTGGTGATTCAAAGGAAGCAAACTTCAAAAATAATAAATGACACTAGGCAAGCCCAAAGGAGTCCCAGAAATTGTAAGTGTGTGTCTGAGGCCAGAGGATCACAAGACACAAGTAGGACCCATGCTCATAGAAAACGAAAAAGAAATAGCTACTAGTGAGAAAGTAGCAGACTTTAGAGGCAAGATTAGGAAATAAGAGTTTTAAAATGGATATAAATGTGATAAAAAAAACGTATTATGTCCACAATTTTTTGAAATGTACATGGGGATAATATATTAAATAAAACTCAAGAAATTATGTTTTCAGAAATAACCAGGTTTCCTTGGGCTGATACTCAAATCACATAATTTCATGAACCAAGTCAAAGTAAATGTAATATGAATGATTTCAAATTTCAACAAGAGACTTTGGGCTTTTTGTAGGAGGAATTTGTATTACACAAAAGGACACTGCAAATAGAACTTTGTGATGTGGTTTTCCTAGGTCTTCCTGTCATCATTCAAAAGAGAAATAATCCCATTCTGCATGATTTGATCCAGGTATTCAGACAGAAAATTCTCGAGGGCAGAAGCAGGTGATTCATCTCTGTAATACAGCATGATGGAAGTATTTCTTAAAGAACATCACAATCCCTATGCTCCAATTCAGTGCTCTCTAGGTAACGATATAATCTGCCATTTGTTTTCTTGAGAAGAAATCATCAACTTGCCAGGACAGTCCCTTATGAGACACTTCAGGTAAAGGAGTAATATTACCAGTTTAAGATTAATAACCCTGCTTTGTGTTTCATTAATAAATACCCTGTGGATTTGTTCACTTGGTTGTTAACTCCTTTCAATGATACCTTGAAGTTAATAAAACAAAACTATTAATAAAAAGTTCCTAAATTAATGAAAACATCTCTGGGTTCTAAAATATAAATTAGCTGCAGTTTTTATCTAATACTCATTGCTGTAGTAATCAAAACTTAAATGTATAGTTATTGAAATATAAAAAGATTTATCATTATTTTTAAGTTAAAATTATAAATTATTTTAGTACTATTTTTTCTTTTTTATTATGAATAAAGTCACATATTCTATCCATCTTTATCCTTGTTCAAGGTCCTTTACCCCTACCACCCCCTCTGGTCACTCTGTCTTCTCCACATCTCCACATCTCCTCCCCAGCAAGGGCAGGAGGTCTCAAGGTCCCAATATGGCTTAGTTCAGCATCCACTCCTGGCAGATCAAGTTTCCTCACCCCAACATCAAGACTGAGTCAAGTGGTCCTCTAGAGGGAGTAGGATCCAAGGTGCCCCTCTAAGCTGTTTCAGTTCCAAAGATGATAAGGGTTGTGGTTTGCAGCTTGAATATGCTTTGCTCTTTGCTTTTTGGTTTAGAGTGCACTAATGAGTGAGTGCATGCACTGCTTATCTTTCTGGGTTTGTCACACCTCACTCAGGAGGATATTCTACAAATCCATCCATTTGCTTGCAAATTTTAGGATAACATTTTTTCTTACTGCTGAGTAGTACCATTATATAAATGTACCACAGTTTGTTAATCCATTGTTCAGTTGAGGGGCATCTAGGTTGTTTCCAGTTTCTTGCTATTGTGAATAATGCTGCTATGAACATAGTTGAGCTAATGCCTTTGGAGTGCTAATGTGCATCCTTAGGGTATACACCCAGAAGTGGTATTGCTCGAACCTTGGGGAGTTTGGTTCCCAGTTTTCTGAGAAACCGCCATAGTGCATTCCAGAGTGGCTGAACAAGCTCACACTCACACAAACAATGGAAGAGTATTCCCCTTGCTCTGCAACCTCTCCAGCATAGGCTGTCATCTGTGTCTTTTAACTTAGCCAATCTGACAGGTGTCAGGTGATATCCCAAAGTTGTTTTGATTTGCATTTCGCTGATGACTAAAGAAGGTGAGCACTTTTTATAGTGATTTTCAATCATTTGTAATTCTTCTACTGAGAATTCCCTTTTTAGTTCTGAACCCCAGAACTAAACTAAACCCCAGAACTGTTTTGACTGAGTTATTTAGGGCTTTGGGCTCTAGTTTCTTGATTTTTCTGTGTATTTTAGAGTTCAGTCCTCTATCACTTGTAGGGTTGGTGAAAATCTTTTCTCATTCTGTAGGCTGTCCTTTTGTCCTATTGACAGTGTCTTTCCCTTTACAGAAGCTTCTCAGTTTCAGGAGTTCTCACTTACTGATTGTTGTTCTTAGTGTCTGTGATACTGGTGTTGTATTTAGGAAGTGGTCACCTCTGCCAAATCATTGGAGGGTATTTCCCACTTTCTTTTCTTTCAAGTTTAGAGTTGCCGGGTTTATGTTGAGGACTTTGATCCACTTGGATTTGAGTTTTATGCAGGGTGCCAGGCTTGGATCTATTTGCATTTTTCTACACACTACCAACCAGCTATGCCAACATAATTTGTTAAAGATACCATATTTTTCCATTGAATATTTCAGGCCTCTTTGTCAAAGATAAGGTGTTCATAGGTTTTTGGGCTAATGCCCAGATGCTCAGTTTGATTTCATTGATCCACAAGTCTGTTTTTATGCCAGTTCCAGGCTGTTTTTATTACTGTAGCTCTATAGTATAACTTGAAGTTGGGGATGGTGTTGCCTCCTGAGGTTCTTTTGTTGAACAAAATTGTTTTGGCAATCCTGGCTTTCCTGTTATTCCAAATGAAGTTTAGTATTTTTCTTTCAAGGTCTGTAAAATATTGTGTTAGTATTTTGACTGGAAGTGCATTGAATCTGTAGATTGCTTTTGGTAGAATTGCCATTTTTACTATGTTGGTCCTACCTATCCAGGAACATGGGAGATCTTTCCATTTTCTGATATCTTCTTCAATTTCTTTTTTCAGTGATATAAAATTTTATTCAAATAGATTTGTTACTTCTTTGGTTATATTTACTCCAGGGTATTTAATACTATTGGCAGCTATTTAAAAGGGTGATTGTTCCCTTATTTCTTTTTCATGCCTTTTATCTTTAGTGTACAGGAGGGCTAATGATATTTTTGAGTTTATATTGTATCTTGCTACATTGTTGAAGACGTTTATTAGTTGTACAAGTTTCCTGGTAAAATTTTTTGAGTCACTTATGTATACGAAAGGAGATTAAGGGAATACTTTCTTGTCTGCTTTTCCCATTTGTATTCCCTTAATCTCCTTTCGTTCTCTTATTGCTTTTGCTTCAACTTCAAGAAATAAATTCAATAGATAAGGGGAGAGGACATCTTTGTCAAGTTCCTGATTTTAGTGGGATGGCTTTGAGTTTTTCTCCATTCAGTTTGATGGTGGCTATTGGCTTCTTGTAAATCGCCTTTATTATATTGAGATTTTTCACTGTATTTCTGATCTTTCCAGGACTTTTATCACAAATGAGTGTTGGATTTTGTCAAAGACTCTTTCATCATCTAAGGATGTGATCATATGGTTTTTTCCCCTCTCAGTTTGTTTATATGATGGATGATATTTACGGTTTTTTGTACGTTGAATCATCCATGCATTTCAGGGATGAAGACTACTTGGTCATGGTGGATGATATTTTTTATATGTTGTTGTATACAGTTTACCAGAATTTTGTTGAGAATTTTAGCATCAATATTCACAAAGGAAATTGTTCTGTAATTTTCCTTCTTTGTAGTGTCTTTGAGTGGTTTGAGGACTAGGGAAATTGTGGCCTCATAAATGGAATTTGGCAATGTTCCTTCAGTTTCTACTGTGTGAACTAGTTTAAGGAGTAATGATCATAATTCTTCATTGAATATCTGGTAGAATTCTGTACTGAAACGATCTGGACCTGGGCTTTTTAGACTTGGGAGGCTTTTAATGACATCTTCCATTTACTTTAGGGTTGTAGGTCTGTTTAAGTAATTAATCTGATCTTTATTTAATTTTGGTAAATAGTACCTCTGCAAAAAGCTATCTATTTCTTCTAGGTTTTCCAATTTTGTGGAATATAGATTTACAAAGTATGACTTGAGATCGGTTCCGGTTTCGCTTCGGGGACCAGGTGCTGTCTGCAGGGTCCCAGTGTACTCTGTAGCAGGGGCAGATAAAGTCTGCCTGTCATGATATCCACAGCTCCTGCTGAGGGAATTTGCATGGCTACCCACCTCCACCTCGAACTGAGCTAACAGACAACTACAGGGGTCCCTGAAGGACAGACTCAGACCCCACCCACAGGTGAGGAGGGATCACCAGGCCCAAGCGCCTATATCCCAGCCAGGAAGGGAGAGTTGAGCTGCCATCGGTTCAAGTTCCGTTTCTGGGACTGGGTGCTGTCTGCAGAGTCCCAGTGCACTTTGTAGCAGGTGCAGATAAAGTCTGCCTGTCACCGCACCCACAGCTGCTACTGAGGAAATTTGCACGACCACCCACCTTGACCTCTAACTGAGTGAACAGATAACGTCTGGGGTCTCTGAAGGGCAGATTCAGACCCTGCCCAGACAGGTGACAGGAGGCACACAAGCCCGAGTGCCATAACTGACCAGCAGCCATCTAATCATGAACCACTAAAGCCATGGGCAAACGTCAGTGCAAAAAAAAATATAATAATACAAAGAACAACATGGTAACTCCAGAAGAGAGTGGTGATCTTACAAATACAAGACCTGAATTGAGCAATGAAGAGGAAACAGAAGGAAGCAACACCAAAAATTCCTTTTTGATGATCATTGAAGCTCTCAAAGAAGATATGAAAACCAGCCTTAAAGAAATAGAAGAAAATACAAACAAAAAATTGGAAGAGATGAACAAAACCATGAAAGAAACATGCCAGGAACTAAAAGCTGAAATGGAAGCAATAAAAAAGGCACAAAATGAGGAAAAGATGGAAATAGAAAACCTGAAGAAAAAAGCCAGAACCACAGATACAAGCATAACAAACAGAGTTCAAGAGATGGACGATAGAATCTATGAAGTGGAAGACTCATTAGCTCAAACAGATATATCACTCAAAGAAAATAATAAAACTAAAAAAGCCATAACTCAAAATGTTCAGGAAATCTGGGATACCATGAAAAGTCCTAATTTGAGAATAATAGGAATAGAAGAAGGAGAAGAATACCAGCTCAAAGACACAGATAATGTTTTCAATAAAATCATAGAAGAAAACTTTCCTAACCTGAAGAAGGAAATGCCTATAAAGATACAAGAAGCTTACAGAACACCAAATAGATATGACCCCCCCAAAAAGTCAGCATGCCACATTATAATCAAGCCCCAAAATATACAGAAAAAAGAAAAAATTTTAAGAGCTGCAAAAGAAAATGGTCAACTCACATATAAAGGCAGACCCATCAGAATAACACCTGACTATTCAATGGAAATGATGAAAGCTAGAAGGGCTTGGTCATTAGTTATACAGACGCTAAAACAGCATGGCTGCCAAACTAGAATACTATACCCTGCAAAATTAGCAATCACCATAGATGGAGTGAGCAAGGTATTTCAGGACAAAGTCAGACTGAAAGAATATCTATCTAGCAATCTAGCACTACAGAGAATATTAGAGGGAAAACTCCAACCTGAAGACCCCAGATACACCCACGAAATCACAAACAATCAATAATTCCACAGAAGAATACCCTAGAGAAAGGAAATACAAACAAGTTACCACCAAAAATGGCAGGAAATATGAATCAATGGTCACTAATTTCCGTTAATATCAATGGTCTCAACTCTCCTATAAAACGTCACACACTAACAAGATGGATACAACAACAGAAGCCATTCTTCTGTTGCCTACAAGAAACACACCTCAACCACAAAGACAGACACAGGCTTAGAATAAAGGGTTTGGAAAACATTTTCCAGTTAAACGGTCCTAAGAAACATGCAGGGGTTGCTATCTTCATATCAAACAAAGTAGACTTTAAACTAAAAGCAATTAAAAGGGACCAAGATGGTCACTGCTTATTCATCACAGGAAAAATTGGTCAAGAGGATAGTCAATCTTAAATATTTACGTCCCTAATATAAGGGCACCTACTTATGTAAAAGAAACATAGCTATAGCTTGAATCCCACATCAATTCTTACACCCTAATAGTGGGAGACTTCAATACCCCACTATCAAGTCTGGATAGATCAACCAGACAGAGTCTCAACAGAGAAATAAGGAATCTAAAAGAGGTTATGATGCAAATGGATTTCATAGATATCTACAGAACCTTCCACTCAAAGGTAAAGGATACATATGAGATACATATTTCTCAGCTCCTCATGGAACTTATTCAAAAATAGACCACATAATTGGTCATAAAGCAAATATCAACAGATACAAAAAAATGGAAATAATCCCTTGTAACATATCGGACCACCAGGACCTAAAGTTAGAGTTCAACAACATCAAAACCCAAAGAAAGCCTACCAACTCATGGAAACTAAACATCACTCAGCTGAACCATCTCTGGGTCAAGGAAGAAATTAAGAAAGAAATCAAAGTCTTTCTAGAATTCAATGAAAATGAATCTACAACGTATCCAAACATGTGAGACACAATGAAAGCAGTCTTAAGAGGAAAATTCATAGCACTAGATGCCTATATGAAAAACCTAGAGAAATCCCACACTAGAGACCTAACAGCACAGCTGAAAGCCTTAGAACAATTACAAGCGAACTCACCTAGAAGGAGTAGATGGCAGGAAATAATCAAACTTAGAGCTGAAATAAATACAATTGAAACAAAAAGAACAAAACAAAGAATCAATGAATCTAAGTGTTGGTTCTTTGAGAAAGTTAACAAGATAGTTAAGCCCTTAGCCAAACTAATCAAAAAACAGAGAGAGAGTGTTCAAATCAACAAAATCAGAAATGAAAAGGGGGACATAACAACAGACCCCCAGGAAATACAGAGAATTATAAGATCATACTTTGAAAATCTGTATTCCACAAAAATGGAAAGCCTAGAAGAAATGAACACCTTTCTGGACAGGTACCATCTACCAAAATTAAATGAAGATCAGATTAATTACCTAAACAGGCCTATAACCTTTAAGGAAATTGAACCTGTCATTAAAAACCTCCCCAAAAATTAAAGCCCTGGTCCAGATGGTTTCAGTGCCTAATTCTACCAGACATTCAAAGAAGAATTACTACAGTTACACCTCAAACTATTTCACACAGTAGAAACTGAAGGAATATTGCCAAATTCCTTTTATGAGGCCACAATCACCCTAATACACAAGCCACTCAAAGACACAACAAAGAAGGAAAATTACAGACCAATTTCTCTCATGAATATTGATGCAAAAATTCTCAACAATATTTTGGCAAACCGTATACAACAATGCATAAAAGATATCATCCACCATGAACAATTAGGCTTCATCCCAGAAATGCAGGGCTGGTTTAACATACAAAAAACTGTAAATGTTATCAGTCACATAAACGAACTAAAAGAACAAAACCACATGATCATATCCTTAGATGCAGAAAAAGCCTTTCAAAATCAAACACTCCTTTATGATTAAAGCCCTGGAGAGATCAGGAATAAAGGGAGTTTACCTAAATATAATAAAGGCAATTCACAAGAAGCCAACAGCCAGTATCAAACTTAATGGAGAAAAACTCAAAGAAATCCCAGTAAAGTAAGGGTCTAGACAAGGATGTCCTCTCTCCCCTTATCTATTCAATACCGTTCTCGAAGTTTTAACTAAAGCAATAAGGGGACGAAAAGAGATTAAGGGGATACAAATTGGAAATGAAGAAGTGAAGTTATCTCTATTTGCAGATCATATGATTGTATACATAAGTGAACCACAAAATTCTTCCAAGGAACTGCTACAGCTGATAAACACCTTCAGCAGTGTAGTAGGATACAAGATTAACTCAAAGAAATCAGTAGTCCTTCTATACACTAAAGATAGAAGAGCTGAAAAAGAAATAGGGGAAACATTACCCTGCATAATAGCTGCAAATAGTATTAAATACCTTGGAGTAACTATAACCAAAGAAGTAACAGACCTATTTGAAAAAAATTTTAAATCACTGAAGAAAGAAATTGAAGAGGATATCAGAAAATGGAAAGCTCTCCCATGTTCCTGGATTGGTAGGATCAACATAGTAAAAATGGCAATTCTACCAAAGGCAATCTACAGATTCAATGCACTGCCCATCAAAATCCCAACACAATATTTTTTGGACCTTGAAATAACAATACTCAATTTCATTTGGAATAACAGGAAAGC
>PVIH01008095.1:0-94283 GCA_004025045.1 Sigmodon hispidus
TTTTTTTTACTGTGTTATAATCTTATTTGTCAACTCTTGCTTTTATCCTGAGCTTTTGACATTCTATTCAGGAAATCATTATATATGCATCTCTCTTAGAATATTTCCCTCGTGATTTTATGCACTTTTAAGGTTTCTTTTAATCTTAAACTTAAAATCAAATGAATTTAAAACAAAATTTATACAACAGGAGGCACAAGAGCCTTAATTCTTTTCTGTACATGCAGATAACTTGTGTTTCTAGCACGCTGTGTTAAAAAAAAAGTCCTCTCTTCAAGGGATGTTTTTGCTATATTTATTGATAATTGGTTTGCTGAAAGTGTATTTATATCTGGGTTCTCTCTTTAGTTCCATTGCATTGTTTCATCTATGTGGAAACCTTTTGCTTCAGTGTGGATTTCAACATTTCAGTTTTACTCCATTCAATATGTATGCTGGCTTATAGATTTTGTATAATGCCCTTGTTATTTAGAATTACAATTCTGCTATATATAATTTATTTGGAGCATTTACTGTAAAGGGATATTTAATTAAATAAAAGAATTTTCATATATCTATTGATAAGATCATGTACCTTTTACATTTGATTCTTTTTGTGAGCTATATTACATTTATTGAAATACTTATATTGAACCATTCACATATTCTTGAACTGAGACCAATTTGACCAAACTGAATGATATTTTAAATGTAGTTTAAAATTCTATTTAAAAGTATTTTGTTGAGGAATAGTGAATTTATGTTCCTAAAAGGAACAAGTTACTTTTTGATTGAATTTTTGTCCAAGTTTGAATAACATAGACACGTTGCCTTCATGGAATGACTTTCGATGTGATTGCTTCTCTTCCTATCTCATAGACTCTTCTTGAGGAACATCAGCATCATTCATTCCTTACAGAGCAGCAAGGAATCCCTTCAGTCTTGTCTTTTCTCTTTATCGGAAAACTTCTTACTACACTTTTCAATATCACCACTTGTCACTGATTGATTAGTTATGCTTTGGGCTCAGTTTTTATAGTATATATATCCACTTGTACATTTTCTGATATATTTACATGTAATTCAACAAAATAGTCCCCAGTGAGCCTCTGAATTTCAATGGTATCTGTTATTAGTTTTTAAAAATAGTTGTATTTATTTGTTCTTTTTCTCCTTTTCTTTTGATAAATTTAATTGGTCTTCTTTACCTTTCTCTAATAACAACTTTTTTAAATTAATCTTTTTATTGTTTTTGTTTCTATTTAATTTATTTTGCTGCACTGTATTATTTCTTTTGTACTGATTTAGAATTTGGTTTAGGCCTTGTCTTTCTAAGCCTTTGGGATGCATTTCAAGTATTTATTTAAAGTTTCTCTATATTACTAATATAGACACTTCCATTTGATTAGAAAAATTTTGTAATTTCTTCAGTAACTCACCAATAATGAATTACTATGTTGTCTAACCACAGCATGTGTGAGTAGATTATTCATTTTCTTTTGTTATTGATTTCTGTTTTAATTCCATTGTGATTACATATGACAAAATAAATTGTTGAATTTTAATTCAATAATAATTTCTCTGAGGCTTAATACATGGTGTATGTTAGACTAATGTACTGATAATCAAGTGTGTATTTGCAGCTGTTGAGTGGAATAGTATATAGATGTCTCTTTAAGTCATCTTCCTACATACAGTATTATTTTGACATTTTAAAGCTAATTTTTGGTTTTGAAGATCTATTGTTTTCAATGAGTATATTTGAAATGGGATATTGAAATAACTTACTATTATTTTAATAAGGCCTAATGACCAGTTGTGGTTTTATAAAATTAAGAATATCAGCATTTATAATATAATAACAACCTTTATAATAGTTGTAACTTCTTTTTATGGTGTGGAGATCAAATTCAGATCCTTACACAACAGGAAAGCATTCTACTACTTTACAACCTTTAGTTTTACCTTATTTATGAATTCTTTTGTTCAATGTATAGTGACATTTTTGTGCCTTAAATTTATTTTGCTGATTATGATTATGACTACCTTTGCTTGATTACATTTGCTTGGATTGTCATTTTCCATATTTTCTCCCAGTCTGTTTCTTTGCAGAGGTTATTTTCTTGTAAGCAATATACTTCTAAAATGTGTTTTATCCCAAGTAGATTCTCTGTGTCTTCTAATTGAAGAATTAAGATTATTATAATTATTGTAATAACTGGGTAATAACTATACAATTTTATTCTTCTTTCAAATGTTTTTAGTTCATCTCTTCCTCTCATTTTATGTTTTATGTTTTGTTTTACTACTAATGTTCAATTCCTTTTTTTCTCATTTGCATGTCTACAATTAAAATGGAATTTTTTTTCAGTAGCAGTAATGTTTGTGTCTATGTTTCTTCCTCTTCTGAGTGGAGATTTTCTTAAACATCTCCTTAGTGCTCATTTAGTAGTCCTGCATTCCCATAATTTATGCTTTTCTGAGATCACATTTCTCCTTTTATTCTGGAGAGTAATCTTTCTGTGTATACTAATCTTAGTGGAAAGTTGATTTCTTTGGGGTATTTAAAAAGGCATCATCAGTGCCCTTCTGTCCTTGAAAATTCCACATGAAGTGACAAGCATCTGTCTGGACATGGTGGGTGGATTCAAAGGAAGGTAGAGGAGGAAGGCACAGGACACAAAATGCTCCTGGGAAGATGCTCCTTAGAACTGAATTGGAGGCATAAGAACCCTAGTTGGGCACAAGGGCAAGCAGACTGCAGTCACCAGGAGGACCAGTCTGTCCCTAAAGCCCACTGGAGATCCCAGTACAGAAAAGCCTGGGATTGGATCCTCAGGTAGTCCTGGAGACTATTGGAGGCTGACTGAGTCCCAAACACTGTGTGACCCTTATGGAGCGGAAGCACTCCTATATTTAAAAAGAACAGAGAAGAAAGAAGAGTTTAGTCGCTAGCCAGAGACTAACGGATGCTCAGCTGCACTAAGTCCACCATGCCCGGAATGATTTGTAAGAACTCAGACCTGGAGTTTGACTCGCTGAAACCCTGCTTCTATCCGGAAGAAGACGACATCCACTTTGGCGGTCGCAACTCGACGCCTCCGGGGGAGGACATTTGGAAGAAGTTTGAACTGTTGCCTGCGCCTCAGTTGTCACCCAGCGGTGCTTTGGCAGAACACAGCCTGGAGCCCATGAACTGGGCCACCACGGAGATGCTGCTGCCTGAGGCCGACCTATGGGGTAATCCGGCCGAGGAGGATGCTTTTGGCCTGGGAGGAGTCCGCGGTCTCGTCAGCAACCCGGTCATCCTTCAGGATTGCATGTGGAGTGGCTTTTCCACCCGGGAGAAGCTGGAGAGTGCGGTAAGCGAGAAGCTGCCAGAAGGCTATGGGTCCCTGGCCGCCCGCCCCAGTACCTCAGCCCCTGGAGCTGCCGCCGCCAGCTCTGCTGGCCATGCGCACAGTGGAAGAGCAAGTGTGGGGCGTGGGAAAGCCACCTGGCTCACAGAGCTCGCCCACTTGGACTCGGAGCGCGTGGACCCTGCTGTGGTCTTCTTCCCAGTGATTAAGAGCAAGTGGGTGCCCATACCGGCCATCCCCGCCAGGGCTGGCACTGCCAGCACTGCAGTCAGCTGTGGTGACCACCAGGCCTTCAGCACCTCCCGAGAGGACACCCTGAGCAACTCAGGCACTGAGGAGGAAGATGAAGAGGAAATTGATGTGGTCACGGTGGAGGAGACACTGTCCTCTAAGACTGTCACCAGGCTCCCCACCGCAGCGCGTCCTAAGAAAGCAGCGCTGGGCCCCGGGCGCGCACAGCCCAGCAGGCTGATCCTCAAGCGCGGCGTCCTCATTCACGAACAGCACAACTACGCTGCGCCACCATTGCCCTATGTGGACAGCGAGGACACGCCGCTACGCAAGAAGCTCAAGAGCCAGGCTTCACCAGGGCCCCGCAAGAGCTTCCTCCCGCTGAAGCCTATGAGATTGGGTCCCAGCAACACAGACTTGGAGGACCTTGAGCGTCGCCGCAACCACAACATGATGGAGCGCCAACGCCGTGAGAGTATGCGCTCCAGCTTCCTGATCCTCAGAGACCTTGTGCCTGAACTGGTGCACAATGAGAAGGCCGCCAAGGTGGTCATCCTGAAAAAGGCCACCGAGTACATTCACACTCTGCAGGCTGATGAGTACAGGCTCCTGGTGGAAAGGGAGAAATTGCATGCAAAACAACAGCAGTTGCTGAAGAAAATCAAACACTCTGAACTGTACTAAATGTTTCTTAAATGGACAATCACTGCTTCTTTGCACATGTTGACTTAAAAAAAGCTATTGTGTTGACATTAAGAATATTGGTTTAACCTCATATTGTCCCTTGTCACATTTGGAGCTGGGTAGGGGGCAAGTCATGGCGTTATAGTGGGGCCTTGGAAAGTCTAGGAATAGGATGCTAAATGACTTCTTTCTTTCCTGTAATCTCAGTGACTGCCATGAAGATTCAGGACAGTTGGGAAACTTGGAAGGCTATTGAAGTCATGTTTACTCCAAGTTTCCAGAGTCATTTCTCCCTTTTACAGAAGTGATTACAGTCCAATAAATGCCATAGAAAGGGAATCAGCATTTGATGCCCCTGGGGGCACATTTCTGTAAATTCCATAGACTCACTCACCAAGAGGTCAGTATTACATGGGATGTTCACACCTTAATATCGTAATAACATCAATGTTTGAGGAGCATGTTTTGTATACAGATATATATATATATTGTCAATCTCTGTTATGTACTGTACTAATTCCTACACTGTGTACTTTAGTATGATGCTGAAATATGACTAAATTTGATACCTATGTTTACATATGAAAATGAAGAGTGAAGGTTTTTACTAGATATGACTATCACTTTTTTGAATTAAGAAACTTTTAAAAGAAATTATATATGTATGTGTATATTCCTTGTACTCCAAGTCTTTGACTTTCTATTAGTGTATTTGTTAATGTGTGATGTGTAGAAATGTGTAAATGCAAAGTTGTGTGTTTAATTTCTACAAAGTATGTGCACTTTGAAATACCTCATGTTGTTATGGAATAAACAGTAATTAAATGATTTTTTTTTTAAAGGAGCTTTCTGGTGAAAGCAATGCTTTTCCACTAATTAGTTTACCTTTAAATGTGATTTGGCACTTCTGTTTCACAGATTTTAATATTCTTTCTCTGATCTGGGCTTTTGGTTGTTTAGTCATAATATGCTGTAAAGATGTTCTGTCTTGATCAGATTCATTTGAAATAAACTCCTCTTGTACTTGCATATTCAAAGCTTTCTTAAAATATGAGAAATTTTCTGCTGTGTTCCCCTAAATGGGATAAATATACCTTTGTCCTTTAGCTTGCGTCCTCAGGTAGGTCAGTGAGCCAGACATTTGGACTTATTCTGATCTCAAAAAGATCTTGTCTTAAAGATCTGCTTTCCAGATCTGCCTGGAGTGGATGTTGAACTAAGCCACCTTGGAACCTTGGGACCTCTTGCCCTTGCTGGGGAGGAGATGAGGAGATGGGGAGAAGAAAGAGTGACTGGGAGGGGCGGGAGGGGGAAGGGAGTTTGAACAAGGGGATACACAGATAAAAAAAAATATGACTTTATTCATAATAAATTAAATAAATAAATAAAAGAAAAAATCCTACTGACCACTGAGTCAGCTGTGAAGAAGAAAGAAGACAACAACACATTTGTATTCATTGTGGATGTCAAAGCCAACAAGCACCAGATCAAACAAGCAGTGAAGAATCTCTATGGAAAAATCTATGGGATTGATGTGGACAAAGTCAACGCCCTCATAAGGCCTGACAGAGATAAGAAGGCATATGTTTGCTTGAGTCTGATTATTATGCTCTGAATATAGCTGGGTCATATTGGGACCTTGGGATAAAGTGATGTGGAGAAGAGAGAGTGACTAGAACACACTGGGTCAGGTATTAGTCTAGAGGGAGTGGGATCCAAGGTGTTTCAGATCCCAAGCTGTTCAGTGTTTGTGGTTTCCAGCTTGGACATGCTTTGCTTTTTTGCTTTTCTGTTTAGAATCCACTAATGAGTGAGTACATTCCTGGTCAGGGGGAATTTGATGATGGCATAGTGTTCAAGCTTGTTTCCCCTGGGTGCAGTCTTTTGAGGGTATTTGGGCTGACTCCTGAGCCTAAGGGTCTTGGGCTACCAAAAGGTGAGTGACATGCAGATCTTCTTTTTTATTTTTATTTTGTTTTTTTTTTTCTTTTTGTGGGTGAAGACACCTTTCAGCATTGCCTTCTTGGCTTTCAAGACCTTCACTTGGCTTCAGCTTTGGGAGGAGCAGGAGCTTCCTTCTTCATTTTCGGTGCCATCTTGGCAAAAGGAGTTGCCTGTTCCACAATCTCCATTTTCTTTTTTATTTTATTTATTTATTTTTTATTATTATGAATAAAGAAGTCACATTTTCTATCAAGGTTCCTTCCCCCTCCCACCACATCAGGTCATTCTTTCTTCTCCACATCTCTCCATCCCCCCCCCCCATGGGCAGGCGGTCCCAAGGTCCCACTGTCCCAATATTGCTTAGTTCAGCCTCCACTCCTGGCAGATACAGTTTTCTCCCCCCTCCCTCAAAAGTGAGTCGAGTGTTCCTCTAGTGGGAGTGGGATCCAAGGAGTCAGTGCAAGGTGTTTCTGATCCCAAGCTGTTCAGTAGTTGTGGTTTGCAGCTTGGGCATGCTTTGGTTTTTTTGTTTGTTTGTTTGTTTGTTTGTTTGTTTAGAGTCCACTAATGTGTGAGTACATCCCCTGCTTATCTTTCTGGGTTTGTGATACCTCTCTCAGGAGGATATTCTCCCTATCCATCCATTTGCCTGCAAATTTCAATGATATAATTTTATTGGTTTTATTTGTTATGGTTCAGTATACTTCATTGTGTATGTGGGTCTGTCCTTTAAATGTTTATATAATTGATTTTATCTCTTTTATATACTTTCTCCAAGGTATTATTTATTTTTTTTAAAGATTTATTTATTTATTATGCATACAGTTTTACAGAAGAGGGCACCAGACCTCATCATAGATGGTTGTGAGCCACCATGTGGTTTTGCTGGGAATTGAATTCAGGTCCTCTGGAAGAACAGTCAGTGCTCTTAACCTCTGAGCCATCTCTCCAGCCCCCCAAGGTATTATTTTTATGATAGAATTTTTTTATATTTTACTTGTTTGAAAATTTCATACATAACTATACTATCATACTTTCTTTATCGTTTTACTTACTGATATTAAGCTAGAACAATTCCATGAGTTAGCTTTTGTGAACAGTACAGCAATGAACATGAGGATTCAGGTGTATGTTCTTTATGGAGCGTTCGGTTCTGTTGAGCACGCACATGTGTTACAAGATTATCACATGTAGTTCTACCATTAGCTTTTGAAAAAACTCCATATTGATCTAAGTATAAACTAATTTGCATTACTGTTGAAAGTATAATCAGTGTTCCATTTTTACCATATTTTCAGCAATGTTTCCTACTTAATATTTTGTTCATAATGTGTTAACTGAAGTGAGGTAGAATCTCAATGTAATTTTGATTTGAATTTCTTTGATGAGTATTGACTTATGGCCTTCTTCTTGAGAATCATCTGTTAAATTCATTGGCCCAATTATTGATAGGATTGCATATTTTTCAGTGTTTAACTCTTTGACCTCATCATATATTATTGATAGCTATACATTATGTTAGAAGAACAGTTGGCAGAGATTTCTCTCACTTTGTAGGTTATCCGTAGACTCTGGTAAATTGGATGCCGTGCTTTTGGATTGGATGGATGCAGGGAACCAAAACATAAAATATTTCTCCATTCTTAAGACTAACATGAATTATTTCTCCATTCTTAACTAACATAATAGTCTTTTGAGGAAAATCCCATTCTCCCTTACTAACACAATAGCCCTACCCTCTATCCCTTTCTTTTAGGTAATTTATTTAGAACATCTAGTGGTCGGTTAGAACATTAAGTGGTTAGGTTGCTAGGCAACCTTGCAGTGTTTCATGACTGCTAACCTTCTTACCCTGCATAACAGTGGACCACCTGGCCGGGGCACCTTGCCCATTCACCTTTTCCAGAATAGCATTTCCCCATTTAAGAAGTATAGAAGCTTGTGTGTGAAAAGAAAATTTTGCAGCCTGATCAGAATCCCTTGTCTGTCTGTCATTCCTTACGTCTCCTGTCCTTTCATTCCTCCCACAGGTTGGTTGACCCCCGGTGAAGTCCTGCAGGCCGAGGCAGATGGAATACTATTTGTTTATTCTAGTTAATTCTTGAGCTATTAGAGACTTACTCAGAGAGTTGGTGCCTTTGTTTATATCTTAATGTATTTTCCTGTACTACTTTCAAACTTTCAAAACACATATTAAAGACATTCATCATTTTGAATAAAATGATGTTTTGAATAAAATTTGGGGTACATCCCCTGCTTATCTTTCTGGGTTTGTGATACCTCTCTCAGGAGGATATTCTCCCTATCCATCCATTTGCCTGCAAATTTCAATGATATAATTTTATTGGTTTTATTTGTTATGGTTCAGTATACTTCATTGTGTACGTGGGTCTATCCTTTAAATGTTTATATAATTGATTTTATCTCTTTTATATACTTTCTCCAAGGTATTATTTATTTTTTTAAAGATTTATTTATTTATTATGCATACAGTTTTACAGAAGAGGGCACCAGACCTCATCATAGATGGTTGTGAGCCACCATGTGGTTTTGCTGGGAATTGAACTCCCAGCAAAAGAGGTTAAGAGCACTGACTGTTCTTCCAGAGGACCTGAGTTCAATTCCCAGCAAAACCACATGGTGGCTCACAACCATCTATGATGAGGTCTGGTGCCCTCTTCTGTAAAACTGTATGCATAATAAATAAATAAATCTTTAAAAAAAATAAATAATACCTTGGAGAAAGTATATAAAATTTTGTGTAGAATAAGGGAAAGGTCTCAAGGTTCAGTCTTCCACATATGAATATGCACTTTTCACAGCATTTAATTGTTGTAGAGGCTATGTTTATGAAACTTTTTTCAAAAACCAGGAATCTGAAACTACGTAGGTTAATTTATTGATTATGTCATCTATTCACTTAGTCTATGTGCCTGTTTTTGTGCAACTATCATGAAGTTTTTCCTACTATAGCTCTGTAGCATAATTTTAAACCAGGCTATGTGATATAGTCAACACTGCTTTTGTTTCTTTCAGGATATCATTAACTTTGCAGTCTTTTGTTCTTTCATATCAATTTTAGTTAGGAGATTTTTGGCTTCTATTCCTGTGAAGAATATTATTGGGAATTTGATAATGATTACATTCAATCTGCACATCATATTTGTTAATATTGCCAGTTCATGATATTAATTTGCTAATTTATGAGCATACATTATCTTTTCATTTTCTAATATCTATTTCAGTTTCCTTCTTTAATGCTTTATAATTTTCATTGCAGATTTATCTGCAACCTTGTTTAGTTATATACTTATATAGTTATATTCCGGTATTGATTTGGAATTATGAATGTGTTTTTTTCTAATTTGTTTTTCAGAATGTTAATACTTAGTGTCTTTACTACTTTTCTGTTGCTGTAATAAGACATAATGATCATTTCTACTTATGAAAGAAAGAGCTTATTTGTGGCTTTACAGTTTCAGGGTGTGAGTCCATGATAATCATGGCAGGAGGCACAGCAGCAGACAGGCAGGAACATCTGGAGCACAGACTGAAATCTTATATCCTTATCCATAAACATGAGGCAGAGAGAGACCTAACTGGAAATGACATTGGCTTTTGAAAGCTCAAAACAGTTCTATCAACTGGGGATCAAGCATTTAAATTTGAGGATATGGGGAATATTCTCATTCAAAGCATCACCACACTTAGTATATGGAAAAACATTTTGATTTTACATAGAGCTACATTCCTAAATAAGCTTATCAGATCTAAAAGTTACACAGTTGAGCCTTTAAAATATAAAGTCTTGTCATTTGTAAACAAATAATTTGACTGCCTACTTTGATATAAGAATTATTTCCATTTCTTTCACTTACTGTTTTAAGTAGAAATTTAAACACTGTATCAAATAGGCATCGAGTAAATCTATGCTCATCTTTGTCCCTGGATAATAGTTTTAATTATCTTCCATTTAGCATCATTATTGTATAAGTACATCATATTTAACATCTGTTAGCATGAGTTATGATCCTTTAATTCCTAAAATCTTGTTTTTTATCATTAAAAGATGTATTTTGGCAAAAGTCTTTTCTTTCTATTCATTGAAATGATAGTGTGCTTTATTTTTCATACTACTTATATATTGTATGTTTTTATATATTTGTGTATATTAAAATGTGTTTGCTTGCTGCATTGAAGCAAATTTCATCACAATATGTGATTTTTTTTAAAATGTATTTTTCAGTTTGCTTTTTAAGTATTTTATTGGATAAATATTTATTAAGGAATATAGTCTGTAGTTATTATTTCTTGTAATTCAGATTCATATTAGGCTACTGCTTGCCCCTCCCAGCTTTAGCCTAGAACCTGTCTGTTAGGGAGAGTCTGAGATCAGGAACTTGGATGTGACCTCACTCAGGAGAGGGATTCTCCTTATGGGTGGCCCAGGCTCTGAAGTCCCCTCAACTGATTTCGCCCTGGACAAGCATGATCTGCATTTTATAAGTATCTGATTTAATAATGTTGTCTAATTATTTATGATTTTATTAACTTACATCTTTTCTCTCTTCATTTTGGTTAGTTTGACTAAGAGTGTCAATATTTTTATGTTTTTAATGAACCCATTTTTGTTACATTATTTCTTTTTTTTTAAAGATTTATTTATTTATTATGCATACAGTTTTTACAGAAGAGGGCACCAGACCTCATCATAGATGGTTGTGAGCCACCATGTGGTTTTGCTGGGAATTGAACTCAGGTCCTCTGGAAGAACAGTCAGTGCTCTTAACCTCTGAGCCATCTCTCCAGCCCCTACATTATTTCTTAGTAGTATTTCTTTAGAGTTTTATTTCATTAATATATACCATGTTATATCTTTATGTGTACTAAGAGGTTTGTTTTGGTTTGGTTTTATAAGAATTTGAGATACAATATTAAATTATTTATTTGAAATAACTGATTTATATAATTACTCATAACTATATACTTACCCCATAAAACTGATTTTTCTGTAAAAGTTCTGTTATATTTTAATTTCCACGTGATTTGAGTTTTGCTATTTCCGCTCTGATTTCTTCAATGTCTCACTAATCAAGAATTTATGGTTCAATATCTATGTTAATATAATTTCTATTGTTTTATATCATAAATTTTGGTATATTTTTAAAAAAGCGCAGTTGGATTCCAAAAGGAATGTATATTCTACAGATGATAGATGGATCCTCTAAATGATTGTTAAAATCATTTGATCTATGATCTATTTTTCTATATGCTCTAAAAGATTTATTTATGATAGCTACCCTTTAAGTTTAGGATAATTGAGTATATCAGTTACTTTTTTGTTATTGTGATAAAATACCATGAAAAAGCAATTATGGAAGAAAGTGTTCAGAATTACAGTTCCAAAGGGAGTCAATAACGTATGGCAGCAAGCAGTGAGCAATAGCAGGAAGCTGAGAGATTGATCACATCTTCTATGACAAACAAAGCAAACTGGAAGCAAGGTGAAAAGATACCATGACTATTATCATCATGACAGAAAGCATGGTAGTATACAGGCAGACATGATGCTGGAGTAGTAGCTGAGAGTCCTACATCTTGCAGGTAACAGGAAGTTGATTGAGACACTCAACTGTATCCTGAGTATATGAGACCTCAAAGTCCAATCCCACACTGACACATTTCCTCCAACAAGGCCATTTCTACTCCAACAAAGCCATACATTCTAATAGTGTAATTCTCTATCATAGGGGAACACAGCCAGCTGGCTTGGTGAAGCCACAGTTGCCCTGTTTGGGGTAGTGTGCCTGGGCATGTGAACTGTCCACTTTCTACTGAGCCAGCTAGGATTCTGCCACTGTGCCTGGTGATATATGAACACTGAGATACTTGAGGCCAATGGAAGAGAAAGAGCATGGCTGGAGGAGTCTCTAGCTAACAATGGGTGTTGGGAAGCAACTGGAGTATCCTAACTGGCAGAGCAAATAATAGGCAATATTATCACATCAAGTCTTACAAATAACTAACAAAAGTCAACTGACAAAATTCAACTGAAGAAGCCCCACTGAAGCATCCAAATGAAATTCCTAATGCAATATCCTGAGTTGAGCCCAGGATTCCTTTTCTCTTAGCTGAGGCTTCCAAGAAAGATTACATATAGCAGCATGCAGATAACATAAGCAAATCAGATATTTAAAATCTTCCTGCAGAAATGGACTGGGAAAGCCCTGCAGAAATAGTCATACTAATGTTATCAATTGGGAGTTCCAGGCAGAGCAGAACATTCTCTCTATGCATGACCTTCTGGCTTTTCATCTCCACTGTGGATGTTCTTATGTTATAGAATAAACAATAGTAATCTCTAATGGAAATAGTTCACTTTGTTGCTATTCTTAGAGGAAACAACATTTTAATACCTGTAACTGCTTACTGTTTTCCTTTCTCCCTGTTAGTGACAAGCTTGCCCCCAAACAGGAAGTTTTGGAGGACATGTGAAGTAAACAAGAGTCTGGATGATTAATATTATTGATATGAGTGGAATGCTAAAGTCTCCCTCTATTACTATACCTGGACCTATCTGTTTCTTTATGTCCAGTAAGGTTATTTTTTAGGAAATGTGGTACACTAACAATAAATGCATATATATTTAAAATCATTTTGCATTGATGTAGCTATTCCTGTTTGTTTTTGTTTTCAACTTGCTTGATAGATCATTAACAGTCCTTTAAGTCTGTGTGCACCTTTGCTAATAGCTGTGAGATTTTTTTGTAGACAATGAATATTTGAATTTTGTTTTTAAATCCAATCATCTAACCTGTGTCTTTTAATTAGAGAGCAGAACCATCATATTTAGTATTATTTTTGAGTTACACTTCTGATTTCTGTAATTTTGGCCTACATTTTCCTGATTGGTTCAAATATTGTTCACTCTTTTCATCCTCCCTTGTTCACCTTAGAACTCAGCAATAAGTTCTTATTTGTTAATCTCATTTATTTACAGCTACCTTTCCTCATTGTCTTTGTATATATTAGGCAGCAGGTAGATAAAATGGAGAAGAATAATGAGTGTCTGATAAATATGGGAATAGGTTATTTTGTAGAATCTTGTATCCAGAAATTTGCTTATACCAGGGTAAGCAAAAAAGAAGACACCATTGTTATATTGTTCATTTAATAGCACTTTAAAATATTAGATAATCTAACAAAGAAAAATAGCTTCTAGGCTGATTGAAAATTAATGTTGACAGTTGAATCTTACTGCCTTTGTAATCTCAGCTCCAGCCCATCCCCATTCTATGGGGTTTTCTTCTAATAAAAGCATGTGATATATACATATATATGAACCAGGAGAGGTGACAGTCATTGCTCCTGAAGGGGAGAAGGAAATGGAAGGGAATTAGTTGGAAATCCTCTAAAAAAGAACTGCATATATCTGTTTGCTAAAACTTGGAGCTGCTTCTGTCTTGCAATGCCCACTCTTACTGACAGTGCCATTTCCTCATTCAGTAAATCCTGTTTTATGCTTTGCTATTTCTGTGTTTTGTTTTAATTCTTTACTGTGAAAGCTATCTGGTAAGATACCTTCACTTACCTTCTGTAGTGCTGGTTTAATGTTTATGAGTTGAGTTGGTTTGTGATGATCTCAAAGGCTTATCTTATTTTGCTTTCTCTTCCATGTTTAACTATAATCTTGCTGAATATAGTAATCTTTGTTGGCAGTTTATTCTCTGGATTAGAAGCAAAGTACAAGGCTGGACAGATAGCTCAGCAGTTAAGAGCACTGACTGTTCTTCCAGAGGTCCTGAGTTAGATTCCCAGCATCCACATGGCAGCTAACAACTGTCTATAATTCCAAGATCTGACACCCTTACACAGTTATATATGCAGCCAAAACACCAATTCATATAAATTAAAAATAAATATTTTTTAAAAATAAAAAAATAAAAAAAATAAATTACAGTAATGTTTTCCATCTTTGGGGATCATCTTTGGCTCTTAGTCAGCTGTGGATCAGACGGCTTTGGGTGGTCTAGTTGTCCTTATTTCAGTTTTTAGTCTCCATTTCTCTTTCCTGCTTAGCAGCCAGTCTGTGGGATTAGTGCCCCCTCTGTTGTGTGTCAGCGAGGGTTTTAGCATAAGAATGAAGACCAGGCTCCAGGCCACATAGGTTTCTGAGCAGCATAGACTCTGGATATTCATGACATTCGTGGGTACAAGCCACTAATTCAGAATGTACTTTTTATGTGTTCAAAAATGTGTAGTTTTAATAATCACTATCCTTCCTCCAAAATTGATTGATTTTTTTAAAGACTCATTCAGTGTATTTTCCTAGAGTTATTTCATTATGACCTCTAAAGAACGCTAGAAAATGCTGTACAATGGTGGTCACTCCACCGCTTACAGATGTGCAAATCACAGCAGCCAAATCTGCTCAAGTGGCATAGTTTCTAGCTGTACAGCTGGCCTTAATACATATTCTCCTGAACTTGAAAGACTCTGGGTCCTAGGGCTTGACCCAGGCATTCAGTTCAGGTATCCAGCAGAGTAGAGTGCCACAAGGATAAACTCCCCCTTTTTCCGCTTGTGGGAGCTAGTCTGGAAAACTTGCCTAAGACCTGTCCAGGCTTGCCCGGACATGCCCAAGGCCCCCTGCTCCCACACACAAGCACAAGCCTGGGAGCAGGCAGATAGCGGAAGGGTTGCTAAGGAACCATCAGATAACCAGAAGCATGTGACCGGGACCGCATACCACAAGAAGCCTGTAATCAGGGCCAGATGTTCAGGAAATCCCCCTCCCAGCAAGCCACCGTTTTCTCCCGCCGTTCCTTCCCGCCACTAGGCCTTCATCCAATAAGCAAGAGTTGTTGTTTAAATGAGTCAATGATTTCTTTGTTGTCCCTATAACCACACCTTTTGCTTCTGTAAGCCTGCTTCCCGCTCTCCCCTATGCTATAAAAAGCCCCTAAACAAAGCCTCGGCGCGTCAGTCAGCTTTCCGAGTTACTGCCGCCCGAAGATGTCTTCGCAACCTGAATAAAACCTCTTGCTGTTTGCATCTGAACTGTGGCTCAGCTCGGTCTTTGGGAATCGGGGTCTCCTCCTGAGGGAAGGTCCTCTTCCGAGAGTCTTTCAAACTATTTAATCTGTTCACTAATAGTCAATATGTGGCATGGATGCTTGGTCCTTTAGAAACAGCTAGTTATATTGTGCCTGTGAGTAAAGTATGTCAGCTTTCATTAAAAATACTGGCTTTTGTAGGACAGAACTCAGCTACTCTATGTGGGATATTTGCAGGCTCATTCTGACCTTCCTAATGAAGGCAATGCCCATGCTGATCAGCTTACTAAATCAACATATGTTATGTTTAATGCATTTGATAATGTATCTTAAGTCTATCAGAGATTTTATCTTAATGCTGAATCTTTGAAATTTCATTTCAAGATCACAAAGGACCAAGCCATTCAAATAGTCAAACAGTGTCCTTTGTGTACAGAATTTCTGTCAGTAAACTATTTTGGAATGAATCCTCGGAGCATTTTGCTCCTAATCATATTTGACAGAGAGATGTTACTCATATTCCCTCCTTTGGAAGGATGGTCTATGCCCATGTTTCTGTTGATACTTGCTTTTATCTTATTTTTGCCTCTGCATATTCTGGAGAAAAGGCTAAAGATGTTAAAAGCCTTTGCTTATAGAGTTTCCAAAAGAAATGAAAACATTAAATTTTGCCAAATTTTGTGCTGAAGACTGAGATTTCTTATAATTT
Organism: Sigmodon hispidus; assembly: GCA_004025045.1. Lineage (NCBI taxonomy): Eukaryota > Metazoa > Chordata > Mammalia > Rodentia > Cricetidae > Sigmodon > Sigmodon hispidus. The sequence continues at coordinate 15,963 of PVIH01008095.1, forward strand.
TTATGGGTCTGACAAGTGTAGAAGCAACTCTCATTGCACTCTTAAAGTTTGTCTTTTAAAACTAAGAAGGGAGAGTATGCAGCCAAGCCCAAAGACCATTTTTCCTCCATTTTATATATATATATATATATTTTAAATGTTTTAACTGTGGATTCTCAGTCACTTACTGCAGCTGATAGATGCTGGAGGCTTAGCAACGTGGCTTTATCTCAAGATCAATGAAAAAATCTGGCAGATGGCACTTAACATAGACCAGACCCAGTTCTGGTGTGGGGGAGAGGGTCTGTTTGTGTTTTTTCTACAGGATGCAAACTTCCACAGGATGCAGATGAGCCACACCTCAAACACTCCTAGACTACAGTCTCCCTGGGACAGAGGCAATGACCTCCTGCTGACTGAAGCTAACAACTCAAAGTGGAGAACAGAGGAGCTGCTGCCCCGCCCTCTCAGAAGAAACCAAATCAACAGTCTTTTAATGCAAATCCTGTCTTTTAATGCAAATTTTTCTCAAACCTTGAAGCTGGTTGCTTTCCTTTCCCAGAGTGTGGCTCTGTTCTTTGGCAGACAGGAATTATTCTTTAGATGTATGCCTTCTTCTTACTTTGTGCTAACCTACCCTCTAGACACTTTGCATTAGAGATGGCATGGCTAGGTTAGAGAAGGATTAGAAAGCGTAATCGAGAAAGAGAGAAGGAGCTCTGCTGGTTTCAAACATGGTTCTCCACCTCTCCATGGCTCACCACTCTACTACCCTCCCTCCTTGGACCAATGGTCGGCCTGGTTATTATTTTAACCTTTGGACCATGGGCTTTCTCATGACTGAAGCTGTTTGTTCAAACGCAGCTCAGACAAAGTGAGGAGAAACGCATTCAGGTCCATTATAACCGGCTAGATCTAGAGGTCAGGGGCATGGTCCCCAGCCCCCCTGCACATCCCCTGAATCTCAGGCAGGGTTGCTAATGTGCTTGGGACATGGGCTCAAGTACTGAGGAACAAAGAGGGCACAGCCTGGACTGTGCAAGGTAAGGACTCGGTGAAGTCCTCCAACAGCCTGAGTACCCCGGATGGCATACTCTATTGCATGGTGGTTGCACAGGAATCCCTTTCTGCCCCCACTCAAAACTGTGGCTCTCCAGTAGCTCAGGGACTGTGGGGATGCCCATGGACTCTGATACTGCCTCCTGGAGAATACCCTGTGGGATGGAGTCTCTGTTGCCCCTCTGAACCTCCTCAACTCAAGACTGGTCCTAAGTAAAGAAAAGGGAGGAGATGTTAGGGACCAAGACCCTGGCTTGAGCCTCTAGGCCTCTAGCTAAAGGCTACCATGGGAACTTACTGAGAAACCAATCACTGAGCCAGAACGACCCTGAGAAAAGTAGATGTTCTCCCAAAGTAAAATAGATGTTCTGGTTTGCTTAACAGTAACTAAGAAGTAATAAAATAACAGGAACATTCTGTGGCTAGGTTACTTAGCAGCTCTCTAAGGTGGCTCTAAAGAATAGAAAAGCAAGAACATTCTACAGTGAGGATACCTAGCAACCCTCCCCTAAAACAAGACCGGTCACCTTGCCAATGTCCTGCTTCCCCTGGCCAGCTTCCTGCAGGTGTTTGATGACTACCCCCCTCCCCATATTCTGCTTTGGAACTATATAAGCATGTATAGAATCGTAATAAAACTGCAGCTCGATCAGGATCCCATTTGACCTGCTGCCTTCCTTTGCGTCTCCCTTCCCTTCATTCTCTCTCGTAGGTGGTCTTGCATGTTGACACCCCGTGTGTTGGGGCAGTTGTGCTTTGGAAATTGTTGCAGCTCACTCTGCACTGCTCCTGAAGCAGTGGTTAGGCAGTCTACAGGAATCAAACTTAGAGCAATTCCTCTTATTATATCTTTATTAGCATGACACATGACAACGAAGGCAAAGGCTTATATACCCCATCAGGCAGATTTGCCTTGTGCTTTTTAACTGATTTTGTCATACATCCCATGTTCTCAGATGCTTCTCTTCAATTTTTCACTGTAGAGCAAAGTTTATCCTTTGCTACCCCAAACTGTAATTGACCTGTGTGATTGTCATCCAGAATCACACAGAATCATCATCTTATTCACAAAGCATCTTATTAATTTTATCCACAGTTTCTTTCACCAAAATTTTTTGTCATTTCAGTGCAAAGATCATATTACATACTTTATTAGTTTTATTCTTTATGCATTTTATTTTATTTTTGAGTAACAAATAATTTTGTGTTATATGAGATACTGTATTTTGTATTCTTTTTTTACTTATACACATTTTGATAATTCTAAATTTTTTTAAATTTTGTGATGGCTCTCTGTATTATTATGTCATCGTATAATATGTTTGTATTAATTTTATTCCAACTTGTATTCATCTTATTTCTTTTTTGCCTTATTCCACTGGCTAATCCTTATAATAATGCCTTGGAGAAATGTGATGAATGTGAACATATTTGACTTGTTCCTCATCTTTGGTGGAAAATATTTTATCACAATTAATTATGTTAATTATAGGGAAATTACAGGCATATTTTGCTATTAAAGATATTTTCTTATGTCACTAATATGTTAGGGGTCTTAAATTTTATGCTCAAAATCACACAGATGTTTTAAACTTTATATGTTTACTTCATGTATTTTATTTTTCTCTTTTTGTAATGTCGTGCACTACTTAAATAATTAAAAGTATCTTTAAATTTATTTATATTGTTGTTAACTATGTAACTCTTTTAGAGGCTATTCTAATTATTATAATAAAGTCATTTAAATTTTGCTATTTTTAATACTGTGCAGAAAATTTGCCTCCATTTAACTTTCCCTTTCCATTACAATTTTGAAATATAATTATCTTAATTACTTGGTTTATAAGCAGAGTGCTACAAGAGATATTACTATTTGTACTTCATGTACAAAGTAAGATTTAAATGATTCATGATAAAAAGTTTAATCTATTTTACTTATGCTTTTACTCATTCTAATATACTTTCTTCTTGACCATTTTAAGATTTATTCCATATGCCTTTTCTTTTTAGATGTTTCTTTTTTAATTAATTAATTTATTTATTTACTTATATTTTACGTATGAGTGCTCTGCATGTATACCTGCATGCCAGAAGAGGGCATCAGATTCTATTATACATGATGTTGATCTACAATATGGTTGTTTAGAACTGAACTCAAGACCTCTGGAAAGAGCAGCCAGTTGGGATAAGTTTCTTTCGCCAGGTTTAAGAGATGTACTTTAGTGGTAAATTTTCTTTCTTTTTGTGCATTATTGTTTTCCTTTGTGGAGTGTCTTATGTCTTTTTCACTCACAATATGTACTTCTATCAGATATAAATTTCATAAGAATTACTTTTTGTACTTGTAAAATTGTGTTTGTTCCCAATGAACTTTGTGGTTTCAGATGAAAAATATGTCATTTCAATTTGCCTTCTTTTATTGGAAAAATATCATAACTTTCACTTATCTCAGTAATTTTTTAATTGCCTAAGAGTGCAGAGGATTTGTTACAATGTATACTAATATAAAAATCATTTGACTTTTCCAGTTTATGGTGTACTATCACTTTGAATTTGTAATTATATCCACCACATATTCATCCTATTTTCCATCTTTTTTTATTATGAATAAAGTCATATTTTTTTTTAATCCATGTACACCGTTGTTCAAGCTCTCTTCCCCTTCCTGCCCCTTCCAGTCAGTCTCTCTTATTTGGCCATTTTCATAGACTCCCACATGTCTCTACTTTTGGGATTTGTGTTTAAAGAGGCAAAACATTTTATTGTTATTATTTTGATAGTCAGCCCTCAAGGATCTTTTCTTTGATCATTTCTGTTTGATGTGTGTATGCCTTCTTTTTCATATTGAGTGATTTATATTGATATGTCTTTGAGTTCATATCCAATCCATTATTTTGTCAATCTAATATACCTTTTGTTATATTTTTCATTTTAAAAGGTCTCTTTAGAACACCTGACTTAGTCTTGATGTTGGGGGGAGAAAACTGAATTTGCCAGGAGTGGAGGCTGAACTAAGCAATATTGGGACCATGGGACCTTGGGACCGCCTGCCCATGGTGGGGGGATGGGGAGATGTGGAGAAGAGAGAATGACCTGATGTGGTGGGAGGAGGAAGGGACCTTGAATAAGGATGTACAAGGATAGAAAATGTGACTTCTCTATTCATAATAATAAAAAAAGGAAAAAAGTTCTCTTTAGTTTCTCATTTCCCTTATTTTATATATATATTGTCCGAAATTTAATAGTCTTTCTTTCAATAGTGCTTACAGTTTCTTATTGAAACATTTTGTATGATTCTGTAAAAAAACATCAAAGACTTCTAACATTTATAATCTCATTTTTAACATCTGTATTTTTAGCTGTCCAAGTTAGATTATTTTTATATTCTGGAAATAGTTTGAATTCTCTTGAATCTACTCTTTTTATAAATTCTCATCTTGTTAGGTGTCTCCTGATATTCCTAGTGTCAAACAATACTTAGCTCTTCTAGTTTTTATGTGATAGACTTCTGAAGCAGAAGAATGAATTGTATAAAGTCACTAGAGTAGAAAGAAACTCAGTCCTCAGCTGGACCCTGCTGACATTCTGGTGAGGGAGAGAAGAAATGCTGATTAAGTTTACCTCTTCTGGATTCCTTCTGGATTACTGGTGACAAGAAATATGAAAGATGTGCTTTCTCCATCTGTCTTCTGCACCAGTATAGCAGGGAATCATGACACTTCTCTGCTTCTTTCAGTCATAATACAGAAAAATTCTCCCACATCAGCTTCATAAGTAGTATCTCTGGAAAGGAGTTGGAGCCTTATCTGCTCATCCTCTGAAAGGGATAGAGAATACTATGCTTACCATGATGGTTAGTGTTAATCATCAACTTGAAAGACTTCAGAACTGTCTAGCAAATGGGTTTCTAGGCATGCATGCTGGTATTGTCTTGATTGTGTTCAAGTAGAAAGACCAGACCACTCCAGGTGTTACCATTCTCTAAATAGGAAACTCTGAGCTATATAAATGAAGAGAGGCAGCTGAGTAGAACATGTATTATTCCTTTCTGTTTTCTGATAATGGATGCAATATGTCCAGATGTTTAAAGCTCTTGCCTGCTTGACCACTCCTTAATCTGTGAGCTAAAATAAACTATTTCTAACTCTTTTTTTCCTGTAGAATCTTCCACAGCTCTGAGTTTCTATTTTTTATTATTATTATTATTATTATTATGAACAAAGAAGTCACATTTTCTATCCTTGTATATCTTTATTCAAGGTCCCTTCCCTTCCCACCACATCAGATCATTCTCTCTTCTCCACAACTCCCCATTCCCCCCCCACCCCCCGCAGGAGGTCCCAAGGTCCCAAGGTCCTACAGTCCCAATATTGCTTAGTTGAGCCTCCACTCCTGGCAGATTCAGTTTTCTCCACCCAACCTCAAGACTGAGTCAGGTGTTCCTCTAGGGGGAGTGGGATCCAAGGAGTTGGTCCAAGGTGTTTCAGATCCCAAGATGGTCAGTGGTTGGGGTTTGAAGCTTGGACATACTTAGCTTTCTTTGTTTAAAGTTCACCAATGAGTGAGTACATACCCTGTTTATTTTTCTGAGTTTGTGAGACCTCGCTCAGGAGGATATTCTCCAAATCCATCTATTTGCCTGCAAATTTTAAGATATCATTTTTTCTCACTGCTGAGTAGTATTCCATTGTGTAAATGTACCATCGTTTGTTGATTCATTCTTCACTTGAGAGGCATCTAGGTTGTTTCCAGGTTCTTGATATTGCAGATAATGTTGCTATGAACATAGTTGAGCTAATGCCTTTGGAGTGTAAATGTGCATCTGTAGGGTATACACCCAGAAGTGGTATTGCTGGGTCCTTGGGGAGATGGATTCTCAATTTTCTGAGAAATCGCCATACTGCACTCCAGAGTGGCTGAACAAGCTTACATTCCCATCTACAATGGAGGAATGTTCCCCTTGCTCTGCAACCTCTCCAGCATAGGCTGTCATCTGTGTCTTTTATCTTAGTCAATCTAACAGGTGTCAGGTGGTATCTCAAAGGTATTTTGATTTGCATTTCTCTGATGGCTAAAGATGATGAGCACTTTCTCAGGTGCCTTTAAGCCACTCCTAATTCTTCTGCTGAGAATTCCCTTTTTAGATCTGAACCCCAGTTTTTGATTGGGTTATTCAAGGTTATGGGCTCTAGATTCTTGAGTTCTTTATATATCTTAGAGGTCAAATATTTTCCCATTCTGTAGGCTGTCATTTTGTCCTATTGACAGTGTCCTTGCCTTTACAGAAGCTTCTCAGCTTCAGGAGATCCCACTTATTGATTGTTGATTTTAGTGTCTGTGCCACTGGTGTTATATTTAGGAAGTGGTCGCCTGTGCCAATTCGTAGAAGTGTATTTCCCACTTTCTTTTCTATCAAGTTTAAAGTGGTTGGGTTTATGTTGAGGTCTTTGATCCAAGTGGATTTGAGTTTTGTTCAGGGTGACAGGCTTGGATCTATTTGCATTTTTCTACACACTACCATCCAGCTATGCCAACACTATTTCTATTTGTTAAATATACTATCTTTTTTCCATTGAATATTTAGGGCCACTTTGTAAAAGATCAGGTGTTCATTGGTTTTTGGGTTAATGTCTGGATCTTCAATTCTATTCCATTGATCCACAAGTCTGTTTTTATTACAATATCAGGCTGTTTTTATTATATAGCTCTATAGTATAACTTGAAGTCAGGGATGGTAATGCCGCCTGAGGTTCTTTTGTTGAGCAAAATTGTTTTGGCAACCCTGGCTTTCCTGTTATTCCAAATGAAATTTAATATTGTTCTTTCTAGGTCCAAAAAATATTGTGCTGGGATTTTGATGGGCAGTGCATTGAATCTGTAGATTGCTTTTAGTAGAATGGCCATTTTTACTATGTTGTTCCTACCTATCCAGGAACATAAGAGAGCTTTCCATTTTCTGATATCCTCTTCAATTTCTTTCTTCAGTGATTGAAAATTTTTGTCAAATAGATCTGTTACTTCTTTGCTTATAATTACTCCAAGGTATTTAATACAATTTGCAGCTATTATGAAGGGTAATGTTTCCTTTATTTCTTTTTCAGCCCTTCTATCTTTAGTGTATAGATGGGCTACTGATTTCTTTGAGTTAATCTTCTATCCTGCTACATTGCTGAAGGTGTTTATCAGCCATAGAAGTTCCTTGGAAGAATTTTGTGTGTCACTTATGTATACAATCATATCATCTGCAAATAGAGATAGCTTCACTTCTTCTTTTCCAATTTGTATCCTCCTAATCTCCTTTTGTTCTCTTATTGCTTTAGCTAAAACTTCAAGAACTATATTGAATAGGTAAAGGGAGAGAGGACATCCTTGTCTAGTTCCTGATTTTAGTGGGATTGAGTTTTTCTCTATTAAGTTTGATACTGGCTGTTGGCTTCTCGTAAATCGCCTTTATTATAGTTAGGTATTCTCCCTGTATTCCTGATCTCTCCAGGGCTTTTATCATAAAGGAATATTGGATTTTGTCAAAGGCTTTTTCAGCATCTAAGGATATGATCATGTGTTTTTGTTCCTTTAGTTTGTTTATATGATGGATAACGTTTATGGTTTTCCTATGTTAATCCAGCCCTGCATTTCTGAAGCCTACTTGGTCGTGGTGAATAATATTTTTTATATATTGTTTTAAACGGTTTGCTAAAATTTTGTTGACAATTTTAGCATCAATATTCATGAGGGAAATTGGTCTGTAATTCTTCGTCTTTGTTGTGTCTTTGAGTGGCTTGGGTATTAGAGTAATTATGGCCTCATAAAGGGAGTTTGACAATCTTCCTTCAGTTTCTACTGTGTGAAATGGTATGAGGAGTAATGGTAATAATTCTTCTTTGAATGTCTGGTAGAATTCTGCACTAAAACCATCTGTACCAGGGTTTTTATTTTTGGGGAGGCTTTTAATGACAGCTTCAATTTCCTTAAGGGTTATAGGCCTGTTTAGGTAATTAATCTGATCTTCATTTAATTTTGGTAAGTAGTGCCTGTCCAGAAAGCTGTCCATTTCTTCTAGGTTTTCCATTTTTGTGGAATATAGATTTTCAAAGTATGATCTGATAATTCTCTGTATTTCCTGGGGGTCTGTTGTTATGTCCCTCTTTTCATTTCTGATTTTGTTGATTTGGACACTCTCTCTGCTTTTTGATTAGTTTGGATAAGGGCTTATCTATCTTGTTGATTTTCTCAAAGAACCAACTCTTAGATTCATTGATTCTTTGTATTGTTCATTTTGTTTCAATTGTATTGATTTCAGCTCTAAGTTTGGTTATTTCCTGCTGTCTACTCCTTCTAGGTGAGTTTGCTTCTAATTATTCTAAGGCTTTCAGCTAAGGCTTTAGGTCTCTAGTGTGGAATTTCTCTAGGTTTTTCATGTAAGCATCTAGTGCTATGAATTTTCTTTTCCTCTTAAGACTTCTTTCATTGTGTCCCACAAGTTTGGGTACCTTGTACATTTATTTTCATTAAATTCTAGGAAGACTTTGATTTCTTTTTTGATTCCTTCCTTGACCTAGAGGTGGTTCAGATGAGTGATGTTTAGTATCCATAAGTTGGTAGGCTTTCTGTGATTTTTGATGTTGTTGAACTCTAACTTTAGGCCCTGGTGGTATGATATGTTACAGGAATTATTTTCATTTTTTTTTTACCTGTTGGTATTTGCTTTATGACCAATTACGTCATCAATTTTAGAGAAAGTTCCATGAGGAGCTGAGAAATATGTATATTCCTTTGCATTTGGGTGAAAGCTTCTGTAGATATCTATTAAATTCATTTGCATCATAACCTCTGTTAGACTCCTTATTTCTCTGTTGAGTCTCTGTCTGGTTGACCTATCTAGGGTTGAAAGTGGGGTATTGAAGTCTCCCACTATTAGGGTGTGAGAATTGATGTGGGATTCTAGCTTTAGCAGTGTTTCTTTTACATAGGTAGGTGCCCTTATGTTAGGGGCATAAATATTCAGGATTGAAACCTCCTCTTGACCAATTTTCCTGTGATGCATAAGTTATGACCATCTTGGTCCCTTTTAATTGCTTTTAGCTTAAAGTCTACTTTGTTAGATATTAGGATGGCAACCCCTGCTTGTTTCTTAGGACCATTTGACTGGAGAATCTTTTCCCAACTCTTTACTCTAAGCCTGTGTCTGTCTTTGTGGTTGAGGTGTGGTTCTTGTAGGCAACAGAAGGATGGCTTCTGTTGTTGTATCCATCTTGTTAGTGTGTGTCGTTTTATAAGAGAGTTGAGTCCAGTGATAATAAGGGATATTAGTGACCACTGATTGATATTTCCTGCTATTTTTGGTGGTAACTTGCTTGTATTTCCTTTCTCTAGGGTATTCTCCTGTGAGGTTATTGATTGTTTGTGGTTTCATGGGTGTATCTGGGGTCCTTAGGTTGGAGTTTTCCCTCTAATACTTTCTGTAGTGCTGGATTGGTAGATAGATATTGTTTCAGTCTGACTTTGTCATGAAATATCTTGTTTACTTCATCTATGGTGATTGATGATTTTGCAGGGTATAGTATTCTAGTTTGGCAGCCATGCTCCTTTAGTACCTGTATAGCTTCTGACCAAGCCCTTCTAGCTTTCATCGTTTCCATTCAGTTTCTATTCAGTCAGGTGTTATTCTGATGGGTCTGCCTTTATAGGTAAGTTGGCCCTTTTCTTTTGCAGCTCTTAAAATTTTTTCTTTGTTCTGTATGTTTTGTGGCTTGATTATTATGTGGAGTGCTGACTTTTTTTGGGTCATATCTATTTGGTGTTTTGTAAGCTTGTATCTTTATAGGCATTTCCTTCTTTAAGTTAGGAAAGTTTTCTTCTATGATTTCATTGAATACAGTATCTGTGCCTTAGATCTAGTATTCTTCTCCTTCCTCTATTGCTATTATTCTCAAGTTAGGTCTTCTCATGCTGTCCCAAATTTCCTGAGCATTTTGTGTTATGGCTTTTTTGGTTTTAGTATTTTCTTTGACTGATATATCTATTTGAGCTACTGCATCTTCCACTTCAGAGATTCTACCTTTCATCTCTTGAATTCTGTTGGTTATGCTTGTATCTGCAGTTCCAGCTTTTTTCTTCAGGTTTTCTATTTCCTTTTTTGCCTCATTTTGTGCCTTTTTTATTGCTTCTATTTCAGTTTTTAGTTCCTGGCATGTTTCTTTCACAGATTTGTTCATTTCTTCCAATTTTTTGGTTGCATTTTCTTCTATTTCTTTAAGGGAATTTTTCATGTCTTCTCTGAGGGCTTCAATGATTATCATAAAGATATTTTTGATGTTGCATCCTTCTGCTTCCTCTTCATTGCTCTGTTCAGGTCTTTTTTTTTTTTTTAAACTTTATTTATTTATTTATTTATTTGCCTTGGTGTTTTGCCTGGAACTGGAACTACAGACAGTTGTTAGCTGCCATGTGGGTGCTGGGAATCGAACCCGGGTCCTCTGGAAGAGCAGACGGTGCTCTTAACCGCTGAGCCATCTCTCCAGCTCCCTCTGTTCAGGTCTTATAGTTGTAGAACTGCCACTTTCTTCTGGAGTTACCTTGTTGTTCTTTATATTATTATACATATTTTTGCACTGGTGTCTGCCCATGGCTTCAGTGGTTCATGATTAGGTGGTGTCTCCTGGTCAGTTGTGGCAAGAGGGCTTGTGTGTCTCCTGTCACCTCTGAGCAAGGGGTTTGCTCAATGTCTGACTCTGCTCTGGGCAGGGGACTGAATTTCAAGTCCTTAGTCTTTCTCTGCTAATGCAGTTGAGGCGGGGTCGCTGTGTGATGCCCCTTTTTTAGGTGCAGTTGGAAGAGGCCCTCAAAGCCAGACTCTATTCCTGTCTGCTAAGGAGTGTGTTGAGACACACACCACAGACAGAACCCGAACTGGAACACAATTTTCCTTGGCAGGGATTCAGGTGCTGGGGCCTACTGACCTCACCTCACCACTGGGCAGAGTCAGAGTCTCGCTTTCAGAGTCCTCAGTCCTTCTCAGTTGAAGCAGTTGGACTTGGGGCAGCCATGCAAGTTCCCTTGTTTTAGTAGCAGCTGGAGGAACCTTCACAGACAGCCACAGCCAAAGTCTATTTCTGTCTGCTAAAGAGTGTGTGGAGACACACATCACAGACAGAACCTGGTCCCGGCTATTTCTAATTCTTAAGTTTCTTTTCTCCGAGTATTTTATCACAGGTACATGAAAGATACTAAGATATCTGATAAATCCTTCCAACCTTGTTAGTTTTTAATTTACCAATATTTGGGCTTAGGGGGAACTAGCTTTTCTAGGAATTTTATGTTCTTTTTTTAATTTAACTTTTATTGATTTTTTTGTGGATTTCACATCATGTATTTCAATCTCACTCATCCCCATCCTTTTCCATCTGCCCTCTGCCTTTACAACTTTCCATCTAAGATAAAAATAAAATAAAAATAAATTCAAAAGAAAAAAGAAGAAAATTCCATCATGGAGGCTGGAATCTGTAATGTTACTCATTACAAATGTTATAGCAGTAAACCCTATAATTCATACATCTCTACTTGTAAGAGTTCATTACAGTGAGTCATGGTCAAAGGCCATAAACAACTTGAGATACCACTTTACACCTGTCAGAATGGCTAAGAAAAAAAGACACAGATGACAGCCTATGCTGGAGAGGTTGCAGAGCAAGGGGAACACTCCTCCATTGTAGATGGAAGTGTAAGCTTGTTCAGCCACTGTGGAATGCAGTATGGTAATTTCTCAGAAAACTGAGAATAAATCTCCCCAAAGACCCAGCAATACCACTTACTGGACATATACCCTACAGATGCACATTTACACTCCAAAGGCATTAGCTCAACTATATTCATAGCAACATTATCTGCAATATCAAGAACCTGGAAACAACCTAGATGCCCCTCAAGTGAAGGATGGATTAACAAACGATGGTACATTTACACAATGGAATACTACTCAGCAGTGAGAAAAAATGATATCCTTAAATTTGCAGGCAAATAGATGGATTTGGAGAATATCCTCCTGAGCGAGGTCTCACAAACTCAGAAAAATAAACAGGGTATGTACTCATTCACTGGTGGCCTTTAAACAAAGAAAGCTAAGTATGTCCAAGCTTCAAACCCCAACCACTGAACATCTTGGGATCTAAAACACCTTGGACTGGCACCTTGGAGTCCATTCCCTCCAGAGAAACACCTGACTTAGTCTTGATGTGGGGGTGAGGAAAGCAGATCTGCCTGGAGTGGATGTTGAACTAAGCCACCTTTGGACCTTGGGATCTCCTGACCTTGCTGGGGAGGAAATAAACTGATGGAGAGAAGAGAGAGTGACTGAAGGGGGTGGGAGGGGGAAGGGAGTCTAAACAAGGGTATACATGGATAAAAAAATATGACTTTTTTTCATAATAAAAACAAAAATAATAATAAAAAGAAAATCATTTTTCCTGCTAGGTCAGGGAATTTAGCTATAAGAGAGATTATCCAGAAGTAATAAGGCTATGTCTTAGGTTAGAATTCCGTGGACTAAGATAATTCTCAGAATAAAAACTAAAGCCTATGATAGGTTCTCAGTATGACAGTCTCTAAGGGCAACATAGATTTCTAAGGTATTTTCAAGAAATGATTTACTCTACTCTGAAAAACATAAAAGACATTTATACATGGATTGGAGAAATACAAAGATTTCCAGAAATCAATATGTAATATATATAAATAAAGATAATTTTATATAAGAAATGATTATACCACTATTATCAATCAGAAATAATCAGAAATTTATTGAATGAATTAATTGTGAGGGCAGTCATTAAACTTTGTATACAAATTATGGAAGAAGATGGCTTCTTTGGTAAAGTCTTTGCTTTGTAAGCATAAGAACCTGTGTTTGATCTCTAAAACCCATGTTTTGGTTTGTGTTTTTAATTCAGTAGTATTGTCACATACTTATAATCATAACACTGAGGAGTCAGAAATAAGCAGATACCTGGAACCTCACTGTTCATTCAGGCCAAGCTACTTGGCAGGTTCAAGCCAGTGAGATACCCTATCTCAACAAAAGGTACACGAATACATCTTCTTTGCAACATATAAATAAGTTAGACTAAAAGTGAGCTATAAGCTTCCTTCTTGGCTAGCTTTCAAAGTGCTGGAAAGTTAAAATATAGGCTACTGGTGGAGAAAATTATCAATATCTTATTCATCTGTAAACATAGCCAGGCAAGATATGCCCACTTGTACAATAGTGGCATGGTTGTTATGGAGGTAAACATACACTTTCTGGTAAAATTTGAGGCATGCAGAGTTGACTCCATCTCCTACCAGCTGCAACACTCAGAAGAATGGTCCCTGCACCTTACTTGAGCAGCACAGGAGAGCTGACTCCATTGATGGAGGTGTGTGTGAGGTGGCCCTGAAAACATAAGCATGAGAGATGTGGTCCCACCTCTCATCTGCAGGGGAATCAAACAACTCTTTCATAAAGATTACCTAAGACTATCAGAAAACACAAATTACATTTATGAAGTACCAACAAAAATAATTGTGTGACTGGGGGTCACCACAACACGAGGAACTACTCTAAAGAATTGCAGCATTACAAAGGTTGAGAAACACTGCCCTAAAGAATTCATGTCAATTAAAACTGACATGTGGACCAAAGAAATAGAATTAAAGACCCTGACATTAATTCACACACCTATGAATACCTGATTTTTGACAAAACAAAGCCAAAAATATTCAATGGAAAAAAGAAAGCATGTTCAACAAATGGTGCTGGCATAACTAGATGTTGGTATATTGAAGAGTGCAGATATATCTATGTCCATATCTATCACCCTGCACAAAACTCATGTCTAGGTGGATCAAAAACTTCAACATAAATCCAGTCACACTAAACCTGATATAAGAGAAACTGAAAAATAATCTTGAGGGGCTGGAGAGATGGCTCAGCGGTTAAGAGCACCCTCTGCTCTTCCAGAGGACCCGGGTTCAATTCCCAGCACCCACATGGCAGCTAGCAACTGTCTGTAGTTCCAGTTCCAGGCAAACACCAAGGAAAATAAATAAGTAAATAAAAGTGTTAAAAAAAAGAAAAATAATCTTGAATGTATTGTCACAGGAGATCACTTCCTAAATATAATGCTTATAGCATAGACATAGAGAGCAACAATTAATAAATGGGACCTCCTTAAACTGAGAAGCTTCTGTAAGTTAAAGTACAAAGTAAATAAGACAAAACAACAGCCTACAGAATGGGAAAAGGTCTGCAACCTCATAGCTAACAAAGGGCTGATCTCCAAAATAAATAAAGAATTCAATAAACTAGACATCGAAATATTCAACAATTCAATTTAAAAATGGAGTACAGATCTAAACAGAGACTACTCAGTGGAAGAATTTCAAATGGCCAAAAGACTTTTAAGGAATTACTCAACATCAGGGAACTGCAAATTAAAATGCTTCTGAGATACCATCTTACACCTGTCAGAATGGCTAAGATCAAAAATATTGATGACAGCTTACGTTGGAGGGAATATGGAGCATGGGAAACACTCCTCCACTGCTGGTGGAAGTTCAAACTTATACAGCCACTTTGGAAATCAATATGGTTGTTTCTCAGAAAAGTGAGAATCAATCTACTGAGCAACCAAGCAATGTCACTCCTGGGCATATACCCAAAGGATGCTCAATCATACCACAAGGACACTTGCTCAGCTATGTTCACAGCAACATTATTTTAATATCCAGGACCTGGAAACAATGGAGATGCCCCTTAACTAAATAATGAATAGAGAAAATGTGGTGCATTTACACAGTGGAGTGTTACTCAGTGGTTAAAAAAATGACATCATGAAATTTTCAGGCAAATATATTAAGCTAAAAAAAATTATCCTTAGTGAGGTAACACAGACTCAGAAAGACAAACATGGTATGTACTCACTCATATGTAATTATTAGATGCAAAGAAAAGGATAACCAGGCTACAATCTACAGCCCTAGAGAAACAAGGTAACAGGAACGACCCTAAAAGGGACACATAGATCCACCTGGGAAAGGGAAATAGATGAGATCTCCTGGGTAAACTGGGATTTGGGGGTGGCAAATGGGAGGGGATGGGCTATGGGACCATGAGGGATCCAGAAGGTCAGCTGAGTTGGGGAAGGAATGGAGAGGGGGAGTAAAGAAACAGATATCTTGACAGTTAGAGCCATTGGGAGGTTAGGAAGAAACCTGGTAGCGGGGAAATTACTAGGCATCCACAAGGATGACCTCAGTTAGGACTCCTTCCAATAGTGGAGAGGGTACCTGAACTGGCTGTCCCCTGTAATCAAATTGGTGATCATTCTAATTTTCATCATAGAACCTTAAACTAGCAACTAATGGATGCAGATGCAGAGATCCACAGCTAAGCACTGGGCTGAGCTTGCAGTCCATTTGAAGAGAGGAAGAAGGGATTATGTGAGCAAAGGGATCAAGGTCATGTTGAGGAAACCCACAGGGACAGCTGATTTGAGCTACTGGGGGCTCTGTAACTCGGGACTGAGAGCTGGGGAACCTGCATGTGACTGAATTAGGCCCTCTGAATGTGGATGACAGTGTGTGGCTTGAGCATTTTGTGGGGACCCTAGCAGTAGGACCAGGATTTATCCCCGGTGCATGAACTGGCTTTTTGGAACACATTCCCTATAGAAGAATACCTTGCTCAACCTTGATATAGAGGAGAGGCTTGGTCTTGCCTCAGTCTGATGTACCAGACTTTATTGACTCCCCATGGGAGGTCTTACCCTCTCTGAGGAGTGATTTGGGGGGGGGTAGGGTTTGGAGGAGGGAAGAAAGTGGGAAGGGTAACTGTGGTTGGTATGTAAAATGAAAAATATTTTTGGATTTCCAGCAGCTGAATTCCAGACCTCTAACCTCTCCATAAGCCTTGACCTCCTTAAAATAGAACCATGCCCATTTGATCCTGTTTTTACTGCTTTAATTAATGATTGTAGCTAAATGATATATACATATACATGATATATATTTTTAATAATGCTTGTAACTTAAGTACTTAAGGGAAATTTATGTGGAATTTATTTAACCAACAGATATTGGGCCCCTTGCTATTAACCAGGCATCGTTTTGTACACAGCCGTCAACACAGTAAGATATATATATATATATATATTAAAAAAAAGATAATTAAAATTACACCAGAAAAAAAAAAGAATTGTTTGTATCCCCAGTGAGACTCTGTTGGAAAAAAAAAACTTATTTTTCACTTATGAGTAACTATCAATTAGAGATAGGTTCTGGGTTAGGGATGGGGACTTGTATCCACCTCTCTCACTGATGGGAACCCATCTGGTACATAGTCGTGCAGACCTTGTGCATGGTGTTTCAGTTTCTGTGAGTTCATATGTGCATCAACTCTGTTGATTTAGAGGGTCTTGTTCTTCTGGTATGGTCCATTCCCTCTGGTTCTTACACTTTCTCCCTCCTCTTCTACAGGGTTCCTTGAGCTTTGTGGGGAGAGATTTGATGATGACATCCCTTTTAGAACTGAGTATTCCAAGGACTCCCACTCTCTGCACATTATCTATAAGTTTCTGTATTTGTTCCTATCTACTGCAAGAGGAAGCTTTTCTGGTGACAGCTGAACCAGACACTGATCTGAATCTCTAGCCATCATGGCCTGTTGGGAGCCAAAGTCTAACTTAGCCATATTTTAGCTCCTATAGCTAGCCAGCAGTCATCCCTACTGTCTTTAGCATAACCATGACTCCTGATAGTCTGGCTTGATTCTCTCAGCTCAGCAGGTGACATCCTCCAGGCCTTCTCCTGTAGCTCTCTCAGCTCAGCAGGTGACACCTTCCAGACCCTCAACTGATAACAGATAGATTTCCATATCAATTCTACCCTGTCTGTTACTCTCCCTCAAAGGCTTGCCACATTCTTTTGTATATCCCACCCCTTTTCCTCCCAGCTACCTGCATGGCAGAGATTCTGTATAAATATTGGCTGTAATAACAAAGCAAGGGAGGACTTGAACAGAGAGATTTGTCTTGTCCTTCCATTCTTTGTGTTCCTGCCTTCCATTTGTTTCATTCCTAGATTTATGTCCACGCTGAAGACCCTGCTGGTCGGAGAAAATGGCCAACAGTTTTCCAGTGAGTGCCTGTAGGAGTTGGTGGTTGAGACCATGACTTCATTTTTAAATAATGTCTTTTCACATGCAATTCAGGTAAAATACAAGTATGCTGAATTTGTGCAATACAATAGATGGAAATTTGAAATACGACACACAGAAGACAGAGAGAAGTATGCTATGTGAAAATAATGGGCAAAGATTGGGATTAAACTTCTCCAACTTAGAATCACCAGTGTTTTTTATAATTATTAGAATCTAAAGTAGATTTATAAAGCAGATCTTTCCTCAGAGCCTGTAGAAGAAAGCCATTGTGTCAACATTCTTCTTTTGGACATCTGTCTTGTAGAGCTGTGAACTACCAAATCATGTGAGCTACCAAATCACCATTTTAAGCTCTGTAGTTTCTGGTTATTTGTTGCTGCTTTCCTAGGAAACAAATACAAATATTTAGTCTTTTCATTTTTGGCCAAAGAAATTTCCTTTGGGTTGAGCATGTTTTATCCAGCACTATCTTAATTTTGCAGTTAACTTTTGATTCTTGAACCTGAACTAAAACCCAGTAACTTGTATAAGGAGTGCTGCTTTCCTCTATTGGAGAATGATATTTTAAAATGAAGATGTTACTGGAAAAATAGGTCTGGCTTAGTATATATACGACCTGGTTCCCATCTTGTACAAAACAAGAAACTTGGAACTAAAGAGATATCTCCATAGTTAAGAGCATATCCTGTTCTTCCAGAGGATTCAAATTTGGTTCCTAGCACCCACATTGTGCCTGTAACTCTAACTCCAGGGAGCCCATCATCTGCTTCTGGCCTCCATAGGCAAGTGACATATACAAAAGTACTTTCACACACACACACATACACACACACACACACACACACACACACACACACACACACACACGGGAGCGGGAGAGGGGGAGGAAGAGAGAGAAATATTTTTATGGAAGTAACTCCACAAAATGCAAGTGTTCTCATTTT
Organism: Sigmodon hispidus; assembly: GCA_004025045.1. Lineage (NCBI taxonomy): Eukaryota > Metazoa > Chordata > Mammalia > Rodentia > Cricetidae > Sigmodon > Sigmodon hispidus. The sequence continues at coordinate 34,137 of PVIH01008095.1, forward strand.
CTGAGGCTTCACAATATTCAGGTCTATATGAGACATACAGCATGGAAAAGCATGTTTCTATGTTAACATATACATATATAAACAGCTGTACTTTGGTGTCTATATTAAAAGTCATATATGTGCTCTGATAACTAATTCTACCTGGTACCACAAAGTTTATTCTAGCAGTATAGCTATCCCCACCATATGTATTTTATTTTTCAGCCACAAGAAAGCTCATTCTGATTATGTACAATATACTTACTCAATTATGGTATAAAATATGAAATGATTTCAGAAATTTTAACCCAATGCGCTGTGAAAACTCATTTACCAGGCTAATTACAGTCCTTCTTTTAGCCTTGTCAAAACTTCTCAGTTTGACTTGTTTTTCTCTTTGAATTTTTTACATAGTTGTGATTATATGCTGCTCATTTTAAGCATGCTTAGCTTTGTTAAATGTTTGTAAATAAATCTCTGTTCTAAAATTCTGATTGGCTTCAAAGTTTTGCTTTAGAGATTTTGATATTGTTGTAATTCTGAAAGTTGAGTTTATATAAAATTGTTATAAAAATTACAATTTTAAATTCCCTTTGGGCCTTTATTGCATTCATATCTCTACTTACCTCTGTCAATAATACTACTAGTAGGCATTGTCAAATTGTGCTGTGTAATTATTCCAGTTTTTACTATATCAGCTATCTGTATCAATGCTTGTTGTTATGACAAAATATGGGACCAAAGCATCCTAAGGAAGAAAGGGTATATTTAGGTCTGTGGTTGGAAGGTATAGCCCATTTGGAAGTCATAGTACCAGGAGGAGGCAGACTGTTCCACTGCATCCACAGACAGGAAGTACTGAACAATAAATGCTGTTCAGCTCACTTTCTTCCTTTTATTTATTCAGTTCAGGATTATAGCCCACAGGATGGTGTCACTCATATTCAGGGTGATGTTCCATCTTCAATCAAAACTTTTCTAGAACATCTTTATAGTCAAACACAGAAGTAACTCTAACTAGTCACAGTAATCCTAAATTCCATCAAGTTGACAATTATGATGAGCCATCCCCAAAGATTTAGTAATCATGTGCTTTTTCTGCATAATATTTTACTAGGCTATATTCAAATTGACGTGATTCATTATGACATTTTCATACATGATGCACACCTGTAATCTCACCACTGGATGGAGAGAAGCAACGGGATCAGTAAAGTCAAAGCCAGTCTTGTCTAAGTAGTGAGTCTGAGCTAGTTCAAGTACATGAAATCCTGTATTAAAATACAACATCTAGGACAAAGCAAAATCAAGCTGAAATTGAGATGGAAGATTTTTGGCTGTTGTCAAGCTTTCACAGTGCCAGAGGGTGCTGTGCTCCTGGGGAAGAGCCGCCGACAATCTTACTTAGCTGAAGACTCCATTGCTACAGTACCAGTCTTCCAGGCAAGAAACATCTGTCCACAGTTTAATGGTGAGACATAACCTCTCTGAGTGTATCAAACAACTTTCAAATTGGATTTGAGACCCATTCCACAGGCAGGAACTCATGACTGGTATTGTAAATATACTAAAAGTTCATGTGGGGAAGTCATAAGCCCTAGTGATAAAACTGCTACTGTTATGTTGCTAAATGGATATATTTTACCCATCATATGCCTTCTAAATAACTATTCTTGTGCCCTTAGATTAATGTTACTGTTTGCTCTGGACACAGAAACTTCTTGGCAGTGAGTGCTGGTTATTACAGAGTCTCACAACTGGTCAGAGTGCTGTTAAAAAGTGACTATTGAATGTTCAGCCTTAAATAGGACATTTGTATCTTTCTCTCCAAGACTTACAGCATACTTCAGAAGAGGGGACAAAAGAAGATAAGGGCCCATGGTAGAGTGAACTGTTGTGGAATGCTGTCTTGCAGGCATAACATAATAATTGTATTCCTGAACTCATAGTAGCCATGCCTATGTGTATAAGAATTGCATAAAATTAGGCCTATGAACATTGCATCATGGAAGAGGCAGAGGCTCACAAGGCCATCCTTGATGCTCTAAAGGCAGTTAATGGTTATGAACAATATCTAGGCTGATTCCATCTTTAAGGTGCTATGAGTGGTTCATCAATATACATGTATGTGCAAGTGTCCCTCAAGCAGGACCTAGAATCATTTAGGTATACAACCAAGAGTGGAAGAGCTGGGTCATTTGGTAGCTCTACTTCAGTTTTTTTTTTTAAACATCCATCTTTATTATCATAGTAGCTATAGCAATAAATAAGGGTTCCATTATCTCTACATGTTCACTATTATTTTTTGCCTTTTATTTTCTTGTTATTATCCATCCTGATTGAGTATAACACAATCTCAAAATAGTTTTCATTTACATTTCTGACAGCTAAGTATATTGGATACTTTTCCATTTATTGGTAATTTGTATACCTTGTATTGAGAATTATTGGTTTAGTTCACTAGCTGACCAACTTATTGATATTAATCACTTGTCTGATGTATAATTAGAAATATATTCTGTATCACACTGTCTTTTCATACTTGTGATTGCTTTCTTTACTCTAAAAAGATTCTGAACTTTGTGCAACCTATTTGTCAATTCTTGGGATCATTTACTGTGCTACTGGAATCTTGTTCAGAAAATAATTGCTATTTCTATATTTTAAAGCATTTGCATTGGTTTTCCCCTAGTAATTTCAACTTGTGATTATTTTTGTGATCTTACATGTCTAGAAAGAAATTTCTATGTATATATCAGCTTGGTCTCTACTTTTATATGACTAAATTATGTTGTGTCTTCATCATTAGACCCATAGCATCAAGTTCTCGAAAGTAACCAAAAGCTTTGTTAATAACCTGTAACACTTAGAGGTCTGTAGGACCTCAATGGCCAACAATAATTCCAAAATAGGTAATTTGCTTCTAGAATTGGGTTTGCATTGGTTATCCTATGGTGTCTAGCAGAGGCATTGTTGACCTGTTATAGGTATCTCAATTTAAACTCTTTTTATACATGTATATTAATATATTTTAGAATGTTTCTATTAGTTGATTTGTATATGAATTTTTCAAAAGATGTTTAGTGTTATTTATTTTATCCATATTGCCTCCTTTCCAAGGCCCTCCTCCACTCCCATGTATAAGATCTGAACAAGCTAAAACTATAAAAAAAATTCAAATATGAAGAAGGGAGATAGGAATGAAGTTCCACCTCAGGATAAGAAACTATTAGTAATTGCTAACTAGTCAATGAGAGGAAGCCTCTTTAAGGCTATCACAATGGATAAGTGGGCCGAGCTTCAATGAAGGCCACATATGCAAGAATATAAGGGCAGCACAAATTATATTTGATAGGTTTTGTTTAAAAAGAGACATAAGTTTGAATGGACTGGGAAAGGTTATGGATGATGAAGGATTTAGGAAGGAAGGAAGGAATGATGGAGAAAATGGGGAAGAGGGGCCAATGTAATCAAAATTGACTGTGTAAATTCACAACTAATAAAATGAGGAAAACATATTTTAAAGAATATCTATACAAGGTTATTTTTAGGTTTCAATTTGATTCATAGATTTCATTTCAAACATTTCTATTTTTTTCCAAAATCTCAATATTTTTGTTAACTATTTCTTCCAGGTTGCTGACTTTTTATCTACATTGATAATTGTTCTCATCCATTTTGCTGACTTTTCCTCTGCAGGTCCTACATCTAATTCTTCTGTTTATTTGTGTTCTCTTCTTAGAACACTGATGATTTTTAGCAGAAAACTTACAAAACTCTTGAAATCATCACCTGATATTTTACATATTTCAGTTTACTTGAAATAAGTAGTTGAAGAGTTGTATGATCTTTTACAGGACTCATGTTGCTTTGTTTTTTTCATATTTTTCTATATTGCAATTTTGTATCTATTGGTTTGGATATCTCTTTTGTTTTGAGGTGTGATGACTGTGTCAGTCAGTATTCTATTTCTGTGAAGTAGCACCATGACCAAGACAACTCTAATAAATAAAAACACTTAATTGTGGCTAGCTTACAGTTTCAGAATTCCAGGTCATTATCATCATAGTGGCACGCAGGCTGGCATGGTGCAGGAGAGAATTCTGCTGAGGTAGCTGAGAATTGTACATGCAGGTCAGCATGCAGAAGGAAGAGAGAAAGCACCTGGTTTGGGCTTTTTGAACCACCAAAGCCAACCCCTAGTGACGCGCTTCCTCCAAAAAGGCCACAGGAACTCCAACAACTGTTAGTGGTCTGAGTTGCAGTTTGATCAAAGAAAGGGAATCACTGCCAGATGTATCATGGCTTTTGCTAGCAGCAGGATGGAACAGCCTTTTAAAGACTAAATGCCTAGCAGCTATGAAGAAGTCTCTTTATCGTTACACAAAAGGCACTTCTAGCAAGTCAATTTCTGAACACCAAAACTTCTGATCTGATCTTGCAGCCCTCTGAAGGAACCATTACCTAAGCAATTCTCAGACATACAAGACTTCCTGGTTTTTCAGGTCCGTCTCCAGACTAAGGTTTTGTGAATCCTTCAGGAAAAACAACTTCATGAGCCTCAGCTAATAATCACTATTTACAAATGGTTACTTGAAAACCTAGATGGCATCACTCCAGAATTTACTCCACATACAATAGCTCTATGGAATCTCTCACTAAAATCAAATTCACACCTACTCCAACCAGGTCACACCTCCTACTGTCCCTCCCAAAGCATTCTCGTGTTTGAGCTTTGGGCCCCATCTCATTCAAACCATCACAGGGACTTATTGAGAAACCTACTCTTGGAAGCTCAATTCTTGCTTGTGGTGATATGTATTTAATAAAACCTTGAATATCAAGAGATCAACACACAGTCAAACTAGACAGAGATCATTCTGGATCTCCAAGAGTGATATGTATTTAATAAAACCTTGAATATCAAGAGATCAACACACAGTCAAACTAGACAGAGATCATTCTGGATCTCCAAGAGTTCCGGGGATAACAGAGCAGTGATATGTCATATAGCTATAGAAGTTGTGGATCTCTGTGAGTACAAGAGCTGGGATTCAATGACACACACCTTTAATTCCAGCACAGGGCTCCAGAGACAGAACTTTCCGTGTTTCTATGAGTTCAAGGCCGAGTACCAAATAGAATAGTTCCCATCTTTTAACCCTAACCTGTGTTGGGAGCCAAAGTCTAACTTAGCCATATTTTAAAAGTTAGCTCCTACAGATAACCATTTGCCAGAAGGCTATATCCTTATTGTTTTAAGCTAAACCATGACTCCAGGTAGTCTCCTCTGATTCCCTCAGCTCAGCAGGTGACATTACCCAGGCCCTCAACTGTTAACAGATAGATTTCCATATCAATTCTACCCTGTCTGTTACTTCCCCTCACAGGCTTGCCACATTCTTTTGTATATCCCACCCCTTTCCTCCCGGCTACCTGCATGGCAGAGATTCTGTATAAATATTGGCTGAAATAATAAAGCTAAGGAAGACTTGAACAGAGAGATTTGTCTTGTCCTTTCATTCTTTGTATTCCTGCCTTCCATTTGTTTCATTCCCAGATTCAGGTCCACGCTGAAGACCCTGCTGGCCAGGGGAAAAACCTGGATGGGATACAGCTGGCGAGAAGGGTATTTAAGGTGGCATAGAAAACCAGAGAGAAGAAGCCACCAGGAGTAAGGCTGAGGAAGCTGGAAGATAGCTGGGTGAGACTTGACTGTGGTGTTTCCTCTCTCTGATATTTCATCCTTTCTCTGATATCTGGCTCTGAGTATCTTTCAATACAACCAGAATTCATGCAACACTTGGTACCAGTCAGAGAGGAAATAAACAATATTCAAAAGAGGCTTCTACTCACCACCTCCCACTCCAGGGAAGCAGAGTGACTGAGTCTATTTCCTTATTTCTCTGCATTGGCCATTTGTTTTTCTGCTCTTTTCAGGTATCCTTTCATTTCTGTCTTGAATATCAGAAACATTCTTTCCACGACCAACAACCCCTTTTATTGAAAATAGATTCTTTTCTTATATACTTTATCCTGATTACATTTTCCCCTCCCTCTTCTCCTACCAGATCCTCCCCATCTCCTCATCCATCTGGATCCACTCCCTGTCTCTTTCTCATTAGAAAAGAACAGGCTTCTAAGAGATAACAATAAAACACAGCAAAATAAAATATAAACCACCACATTAAAGTTGGTCAAGGCAAACAGAAGGAAAAGAGCTCAAGAGACAAGACAAGACAACTGTCTGTAGTTCTAGTTCCCAGTTCCAGGCAAACACCAAGACAAATAAATAAATAAATAAGTTTTTTTTTTTTTTAAAAAAAAAAAAAAAGAATTGCAACATCTTTTTGGTTGAGATTTCCTTCAATAAGTATATAGTCTCCTTTCCCCATCTCTTCTGATTACTTTTGGTTTGTAGTCTATTTTTTAAGATATTAAAATGGCTACACCAGCTTACCTCTTATGTCCATTTGTTTGGAATATCTTTTTTCATTCTGAGGTGCTATCTATCCTGGATGTTAAAGTACAGTATTTTTTGTATGCAGCATAATGATAGATTCTGGTTTTGGATCCATTCTGTTAGTCTGTATCATTTTATTGGAGAATTGAGACCATAGACACTGGGAGAATTCTATGAACGAAGTTTTTTGGTTCCTGTTATTTTATTGTTGTTGTTGTTGTTGTGGTGATGGTGGTAGTATGCTTATTTATGTATTTTTCCCTCCTCTGATTTGCTAGACAATGGATAGTTTATTCCCTGTGGTCTTCTTTTGGGTGTGGCTAATATCAGCTTTGTTGTTGTTTGTTTTGGTTTTTTGAGACAGGGTTTCTCCCAGAACTCACTTTGTAGAGGGGCCTGGCCTCGAACTCACAAATATACCTGTGTCTGTCTCCCAAATGCTGGGAGACAGCCACCACTGCCAGGCCCATGGCTAATATCTTTATGATGGAGTTTCCTTCTAGTACCTTCTTTACAGCTGGATTTGTAGGTAGATATTGCTTAAATTTTATTTTATCATAGAATGTCTTATTTTTTTTCTATTGTGATTAAAAGTTTTTCTAGATATAATAGTTTGGGCTGGCATCTGTAGTCTCTTAGAGTCTCTAGGACATATGCCAGGCCCTTCTTGTTTTTTAAAATCTCCATTGAGAAGTCAGGTATAATTCTAGTAGGTCCACCTTTATATGTTAGGTTTTTTTTCTTTGCAATTTTTAATGTTCTTTCTTTGTTCTGTTTGTTTGGTGCTTTGATTACTGTGTGCCAAAGAATTTTTGTTTTCTTGTCCATTCTATTTCATATTCTGTATGCTGTTCATACCTGGATAAGCATATCTTTCTTTAGGTTAGGAAAATTTTTTTCTATGGTTTTGTTGAAAATATTTCATGGGCCTTTGAGCTTGAATTCTTCTCCTTCTTCTCTTCCTACTGGTTTTTAGATTTGGTCCCTTCATAGTGTTCCAGATTTCCTGAATGTTTTGTAGCAAGATTTTTTTTTAAGATTTAACATTTACTTTGACCAATGTATTCATTTATTATAGCATATCTTTAATGCCTGAGATTCTCCCTTCCATCTCTTGTAGTCTGTTGGCAAGGCTTATCTCAGTGGTTCTTGCTCAAGTTTCTAAATTTTTCATTTCCAGATTTCCTTAAGTTTGAGTTTTATTTGTTGATTCTATTTCCACTTTCAGGTCCTGAACAGTTTTATTCATTTCCCTCCACTATTTGTGTTTTCTTTGATTTCCCCTTTAAGGATCTGGCTTAGTGAGTACTCTATTGATATGATGAAATACTACAACCAAAAGAAACTTGAGGAAGAAAGGGTTTATTTTGTTCATAGTTCTATATAATACTAGTTCATCATCAAAAGCAGTGAGGGCAGGCACTCACACCGAGCAGTAACCTGGAGGCAGAAGCTGATACAGAGGCCAGGGAGGGGGTGCTGCTTATAGGCTTGCTCTTTATGGCTTGCTCCAAAGTGTTTGGGTCATTTCTTCAGATCTGCAAACTGGCATCTCCAAAACTGCTGGGCTTCACTTTTACCTATAGCCTCTCTTAGGTTCTCTTTAAAGAGTCTTCACACTCGCTGTACAGTGCCAAGCCTCAGCTGCTCTCCATGTCTCCTTCATACCTTCAAAATCAGCACCATCTTGGTGACTCTTAGACTACTAAGTTGAGTTGCTACCAAAAGGTTCAACCTTAGCTATGTGTAGTAAGAAGTTTCTGGCCCAGACTAGCCCCAAGACCAGGACCAGCAGTTCCAAATAAACCACCCTTAGCTGTTGGTATTTGTGCAACCCAGTGCAGCCCAGATGGAAAGGGATCCTGGCCGTCAGGAGCCCAGGCATGCTGAGCACTGCAGTTCAAATGAAAAGTATTCAGGCATCGGGAGTCAACGAATACTGAGTGTTACAGCTCAATGGATAATATTCAGACAGTCAGGATTCAATGAACACCACAGGCCACAGTAAGCTCAGGTAGCAGCTTACAGCCCTGCATCAGGGAAAGGCTTCCCAATGTTATAAGCTCTGCTCCCACAAAGGAAGGCCTCTCCGGGGAAGTTGCCATGTGAAGGCTTCATTTCCCCTCCACTGCTTGCTATTCTCTGTTCATGGAATGTAACCACTTGACTCAGCCAGGGAAGGTCCCCTGAGTGTGTGTAGGGGGTGTTACAGCTTCATTCCCTCAGCTGTTCTCCATCCAGGCTCAGCTGCTGCTGCTCAGGCAAAAGAAGATCTTCACCCAAATCTTATTAAAGAGATTTACTGGGAGAGAAGGGTGCAGGAGAGTGTGGCTGCCTCAGACCAGAGTGGGAGAAGACAGCAGGGAAAAGGTTTGGGCTCAGGACTTATGCAGGAATTCTTTGGGAGTGGAGCTTTCTAGGGAGACTTCCAAGGTGGGGATTGGTCATGTTTCCCCCACCCCTCCCTTTTTTTTTTTTTTTACCCTGATTTGATTTTTGGTTTCAGGGCCAAAATATTTCTTTCACTGGCTCTTTGGACTTTTGGGCTCTACTTTCAGGGCCAGGGCACATTTCTTTCACTGGCTCTGATTCCAGGGCCAAAGTGTGTTTCTTTGGTGCTGGTTTCAGAGTCAGGGCACATTTCTTTTTGGTTCTGGGCTCAGAGATAAAGTATCTCAGTCTTAGATCTAATCTGGGTTCAGGGATAGGGTGGGTTTCTTTCACTGGCCCTGGGTTTCTTTGTCTGGCCACTTGTCCCTACATTAGCTGTTTGGTCCCAAATAATCACACAAAGGCTTATATTAATTACATGCTGCTTGGCCTATGGCTCAGGCATATTGCTAGCTCTTACATCTTAACCAATTATTCTTATCTTATTTAGCCACATGGCTTGATACCTTTTCTCAGAGTAGATTTCTGGTCATCTTTCCACTGTGTCTGCTGGAATCTCTGCTCTGTTCTTCCTCTTCTCAGAATTTTCTAAGTCTGGTAGCCCCACCCATACTTCCTGTCTGTCTAATGGCCAAACAATGTTTTATTCAACTAGTAGGAAGGTCAAATATTTACAATGTACAAGAAATCCCACAGCAACTATGTCTGAAACACAGCATTTGTGTATTGACTCTTAAGCACTTCCCAGGTTTTACCTAAAAAATGCTGGTCTCTTTTTAATCCCCACTAATTTCTTAGCTCCAGCTGAACTGCATAGAGTATCCCAGCAAAGCCAAGATTCACTTTAATACTTCTAGTAGTTTGTTGATTCTTCAGCCACAGCTAACCAGAACTACATATTCTTCAAACTTCACAATCCAGGCTTCCATCATCTTTATTGCTCTCAACATTCTTATCTTCCAAACTCCTACAGAAAGCCCACTGAATTCTCAACATTCAGTGACTTTTCTAGCTGAAAGTTCCAAAGTCCTTCTATAATTCTCCCCCAAGCAAGCAACATGGTCAAGTCTGTCAGAGCAACATCCCTCTATTCTAGTACCAACTTCTCTTAGTATTATTCTATTGCTGTGATAAAATACCATGAGCAAAAGAAGCTTTGGGGGAATAAAGGTTTTATTTTTCTCATAATTTCATGTAACAGTTCATCACCAAAAGCAGGAAAGGAAGGAACTCACAGGGTTGGAAACTGGATGTAGGAGCTGATACAGAGGCCTTGGAGGGATGCTGCTTACTGACTTGCTTCCCATGGCTTACTCAGCCTGCTTTCTTATAGAAGCCAGGACCACCAGCCCAGGGATGACACCACCCACCCACTATGGGCTGGACCCTCCCCCATCAATTACTAATTGAGAAAATACCTTACAGCTGAATCTTATGATGGCATTTCCTCTACTGAGGCTTCTTCCTCTCTGATGACTCTAGGTTGTGTAAAGTTGACGCACAAAACTAAGTACAGTCTTATATTGTACTCATAAAGGCTATTTTGAGGTCTTTTTCTTGTGGTTTAGCTATGTTGCAATACTTGGAACTGACTGTGGTTGGCTCTAGTGTTCTCAGTGTTATTGCTTGTATTTTTAGGTTGCTATCTAGGCTTCTGATTTGGGGAAGATTGTAATTCTAGGTGCTAATATCTCATCTTTTCTTTGTGAAGTAGGTATTTTGTTTCTTGGTTTTCCTTTCCTCTCTGGTTCTTACGAGAGCATGGTGGCAATTTGTGGCTGGGTATGAAATTCTTCTGGGGTCCTGATAAGTGTGTCCAGTGAAGGTTCCAGGTAAAATATGCTTCTGGTTATCAGTACCTAAGACTTGAGTATGGGGATAGGTGGTGGGGTGGAGGCTAAAGGGTTCACAGGAAGAAAGAAAGTGGGGTGTTACACCAGGATCTGTTTAGTCCCCTGGGAATTGTTGCAGTTAGTGTGGAGTGGCCACAGGGGAAGATCTGTTACAGATCTGAGGACGATAATGGGGGGTTGGGTCTGGAGGAATGAAGGGAAAGGTGAGAATATCTGTAGTCAGCTAACCTGTTTCCCAGGTCAGAGTGGCCTGTAGACTCCCAGGGACTCACTGCAGGTGTTGGAGGCTGGGATAAAGCTATGAGTGGCAGGAGGGGAGTTTAGCAGAGGAATACCTGTGGTGTGGAATGCACTGGAGATAGGGATATAGGGGGTAGGGAGGCTGCAGCAAGTGTTCTGATGCAGATCTGGGGAATGAGACTGAGAGACTGGGTTTGGAGGAGCAGAGGGAGAGGTGAAGATCTGCAGTTGGCCTACCTACTTCCCTGGTCAGAGTGACCTGTGGGTTGATTAACCAGCCTGCCTCCATCTTGGGCTTGAAAGCCATCTTATAGTAAAGACAAACTAGACCCATTCCTGTATATGATTAAAACTGTTTCTCAGAATAGGGGCTATACCCCACCTATAATCTTAACTACAAATGGTTCTGTACTGCCTGTTTCAGGAAATGACAACCATGTCTTTGTTTTAAAGGGTTATTATGACCACCTATATAGCCTTGCACCTATAACCTTGCAACCATGTCTTTGTATCAGGAGATCGTTATGACTAACTTGTTATGCTTGTGTTCTGCTTCCATAATCCCACCTATTTATCAGTCAAATCCCCCATTTGGAAAACCTCTACTTCTGAGCTATAAAAGCACTCATCTTTGTGTGTCCAAGGCTAACCTCTTGAACCTCCACTTAGGGGGAGGCAGCCTATGTAGATGAATTTAAAAACATGTTTTAATTATTTTAGATATGATGATTTGGGACAGTGGTCTTTCTCCTCAAATCTTTAAGATTAACAGTTCCCAGGGAGTGCCTACTGGAGTAGGGGGCTGGGATAAAGTGATGAATTGGGGGAAGGAGACTGAGATCAGAAGATCTCTTTGATTTACTGGAGATGGGAACATGAGGCTGGTGATGATAGAAGGCCACAGTAGGTGTTCTGCTGCAGGGCTAGAGAGGAGACTAGGGAATTGGATTTCGAGAAGCAGAGAGAAAGATGCAGTGCCACACTTAGCCTACCTGTTTCCCTGACTGGGGTCACCATTATTTTATAATTTGGAAAAATAGGGATTACAGAGTAAAAGAAAATAGCTAAAAGCCGGGAAAAAAAAGAAAGACACAAATTCCTGCTTAATGTAAGAATTATAATGGATATGACACAGGCAGTAGTATTATCTAAACTTTATATGTGTGTGTGTCTTACTGTCAGGGAACAGAACTAATGGTTGAGGTTAGTCCGACAATGACTGTGTCTCTGTGGAAAGGCCAAAAGTCTGGTAATTGTTGAGTTTATGAGGATGGTTGTCTCAGTCTGTTGTGGGGTATTCACCAGAGAAGACTACTCAGACATGAGTTTAAGCCAATAGAAAGTCTTTATTAGCTGGCTGGTGACTGCACTGGGTGTTTGGGATCCCAGTGTATCCTGAACCTTTCTCGGGTGAGCTTTAAAGCACAAAAACCATGTCCTGAACTGACATACTTCAGTTAACAAGAACAGTCAGCTGGAAGCAGAACTACAGAAGCCAAAGGCAAGGTTAGTATATCTACAGTCTTTCCCAGAACTATGGGGTTTGATGGATTAGGTGTTTGTTTTAGTTTTGGCAGGTGGTACAGTCTATGCATTGAGTTTCACAAACTGAATGGTACTTCCGTCGTGAAATCAGGTGTGCTAAGGTCTCAAGGCTGGCCAAAGTCTGGGGCCCTGTTACATTCCCCACTGGTCTTAATGAATAAGTCAAATTGTAGACTCATCCTGTTCTAAGGAGATGTAGTTGGTACTAAGAACCATTAATTTTACTGAACTTATATATAATTGGCCATATAGTTTAAGATGCAGGGGCCCACATTTTATCCATTCAGAATGAGAATTAAAGGCACAATCAGGGCTGTTAGCCAGGAGGACCAAAAGAACAGAGATTTGTATCAGTTATCTGATTTATGTCTTTGTCTCTTTTGGAGGGTGTTTTTTCCAACCTTGGAAATTTTTTAAAATTATTCCTAATCAATTAGCATACAAACAACATGTCTCTCCCAAAGCTAGCCAGTTTACTTTATCTTATAAAAAATAAGTCTAAAGCTCTCCAATTTTGTATGACCATTTCTGCAAGGGAATCTAACTGTTGTTCAGATACCTCCAGGTCCTGATCAACTTGTCTATTTAGCTTGGAAAGCATCAGAAGAGGCACATTTAGTCAAACCATTGGTACATGCCCACCAAGTAGTCTCAGGGGCTAGGAATTGCTGTTATCCAGATGAATTAACCCATTAGGCAGAATAGCAGGCTCAGAATAAGGGAAAGTGCCCAAGTTAAAGATTTTGGATATTAGACAAGTTTCAGCCTCTAGCATTTATTTGGGCTGCCCCCAATCACAGTGAATTTTGTCAGTCAGTGGACTGACAATCTGATGGGCGGTGGTTATATAAGTACAGTGTATGAAGAGGCTGTGTAAACAGTGGGCATGTCAGTGCAGGTGCTGGCAGAATCCAGATGGGGGCACGGGGCATTTGAGTGCAGGTGTCTGCAGAGGCCAGAGGGGAGCAGTGTGCATGTGAGTGGAAGTGCTGCAGAGGACAAAGGGTTTGAGGTGAGCATATGGATGCAGATGCCTGCAGAGGCCAGTCTTGTTGAGCATCAGTTTAAGATGTATTACATTTGTTTATACTGTGGAACATTGTTTGATGATGCAAAGATATGTTGCATTCTTCTTTTATTTTATTTTTATCTATTTATAAAACACAGTCTTTTTTCAATGTATCCCCTTGCTCTCCCTCCCTTCAGCCTTCAGCCTCCCTTTAGGGTGTATTTGTTTAACTCCCACAAAGCTGTTACTTTGCCTTTCTACAACACCTGATAGGTCTAATAAAGAGCTGAACGTCCAATAGCTAGGCAAGAGACAGAAATAGGTGGGGCTGCCAGGCAGAGAGAATAAATAGGAGGAGAAATCTCGATTTTCTAGAGGTGAGGAGCAAGAAAAAGAGAAGACAATGTCAGGAGCCAATCACTCAGCCACAGAGTAAGAAAGAAAGAAAGATATATAGAATAATGAAAAGTATAAAAGCCCAGAGGCAAAATGTAGTTACAAGGGAAGCGAGATCATTTAAGTTAGAAAAGCTGACCAGAAACAAGCCAAGCCAAGGCCATTTATTCACAAGTAAGAATAAGTCTCCATGGATTTATTTGAGAGCTGGGTAGCAGGCCACCAAAGAGTTTTTTAACGATCAACTAACAGGCCAGAGGGATGCAGTGAGCATGTGAGTGCAGGTGCCCACAGAGGGCAGAGAGGGTAGTAGGCATGTGAATACAGGTGTCTACAGAGGCTATGGAATGCACTGTCTGGTTTTGTGCGCCAAGTTGACACAAGCCAGAGTCATCAGACGAAGGAGCCTCAGTTGAGGAAATGCCTCCATGAGATCCAGCTGTAAGACATTTTCTCATTTAGTAATCAATGGGAGAGGATCCAGCCCAGGGTGGGTGGTACCATCCCTGGGCTGTTGGTCCTGGGTTCTATAAGAAGGTGGGCTGGGGAAGCAAGCCAGTAAGCAGCACCCCTCCATGGCCTCTGCATCAGCTCCTGCCTCCAGGATCCTGCCCTGTTTGCATTCCTGTCCTGACTTCCTTCAGTGATGCACAGCAATGCTGAAGTATAAGCAAAATAAACCCTCTCCTTCCCAACTTGCCTTTTGGTTATGGTGTTTCATCACTGCAGCAGCAATAGAAACCCTAAGGCATGGGGGGGGGAGAGAATGGATATGCAAGAAAAGGTGACTGCATAGGCAAGAGAGTCAATGGACATGTTCTCACAGGTGCCTGTAGAGTTCAGTGGGGATTGTGAGTAAAGGTAACCTCATAGACCAGAGGGGTTTGCAGGTATATGAGTGCAGTTGCCTCCTGAAGCAAGAGATGGAAGTGGGCATTCAAGGAAAGGTGTGTGCAGATGCCAGGACAGCATTAGACATGCGAGCACAGGTCCCTGAAGAGGCCAAAGGGGCATAGTGGTCACATAAGTGGAGTTACCTATGGTGGCCAGATGGACACTTGTCATATAAGTGCAGATGCCTGCAGTGGCCAGAGGGGGCAGTGGACATGTGTGTGCAGGTACCTGAGGAGGACAGAGTGGAACAGTGGGTATGTGAGTGTAGGTGCCTGAAATGATAGGGTGGGCAGTTGGGTATGTGTGTGTAGGTGCCTTCAGAGGCAGGAGGGCAATGAGCATGTCAGTGTAGATGCTTGCAGAGGACAAGGGGTCAGTGATCATGTGAGTGCATAGTGACTGCAGAGGTCAGATTGGTCCCGTGGTCCTGTGAGTGTATATACATGCAGAGACCAGACAGGGGACAGGAGGCCTGTGAGTATATTTGCCTGCAGAGGACAAAGGGTCAGTGATCATGTGAGTGCATGTGACTGCAGAGGCCAGATGGGACCTACACTCCTGTGAGTATAGGTGGCGGACTCTTTCTGTCTGGCAGAATAGGGCGGAGGGAGATCCGGACTAGCTGGCCTCTCCCTGGGGTTGGAGGGAAATGATGAGTGTTGATGGCCCAGCAACCCCAGCCCCCGGGGGAAATCACACACTGAGTAGGGAGCCTTGTGGAAGCAAGAACTCACTTTATTGCTTCAGTCTGAGGTTTATATAGGACTGTGAGAGGGGAGTGGGAATCTTGGGATAGGGTAGGTGGGGTGGGGGAAAAGGGCCAATAGCATGTTAGCAGAGGCTAGGCAAAGGCGGTCTTAGATCAGGCTATGCTGAGTCATTCACATGTGGAGTTTATGACCAGAGACAAGTCACCAAACTCAAGGAAGGCTTAGGAATTTACACTGGGACTCAATCCCGCAGCCTCAGAAGGGCCCAACATATAGGTACCTTCATAGGCTAGAAGGGGTTTGGCAGTATGCATGTGAGCACACTTGCATGCCAGGTCCAGAGAAGCACAGCAGGCATGTGAGTCTAGATGCCTGCAGAGACCAGATGGGGGCAGTGGGCATGTCAGTGAAAATGCCAGCAGTGGCTGGGGGGACAATGGGCATGTGAGTGCAGGTGCACACGTAGGAGAAGGTGTGACTGATTGCACGTGAGTGAAGGTTCTTGAAGATGCCAGGATGGGAGTGGACATGTGAGTGCACTTTTCTGAATAGGCCAGGGTGGGGAGTGGGCATGTGACTGGAGACTCCTAAAAGGGACAGATATGAACAGAGGGCATGTGAGCGCAGGTGCATGCACTGGCCAGATCCAGGCTATTTGCACATAAGTGCAAGCACTTGCAGAGAGCAGACAGGGACAGTTGGCATGTGAGTGCCAGTGCCTGTAGAGGACAGTGGGGAAGTAGCCATGTGAATGCCGGTGCCAGCAATGGTTAATTGGGCAGTGGCATGTGAGTGAAGCTGCATGCAGAGGCACAGAGGGACAGTGGGCACATATGTGTACTTGCTTACAAAAGTCAGAGGTGGAGCAGGTGGTGGTACATACCTTTAATCCCAGCACATGAGAGGCAGAGGCCTGTGGGTCTCTTGAGTTCAAGGCTAGTTTGATCTACAGAGCAAGTTCCAGGACAGCTAGGGCTACACAGAGAAACTTTGTGTCAAAAAACAAAAACAAAAACAAAACTGCAAAGGCTAGGAATACAGTGGGCATGTGAGTACAGTTTCCTAAAGAGCACAGGGGGCAGTGAGCATGGGAGTGTACATGCACACAAAGGCAATAAGGTGACAGGTTACACAGAAAGGCAGGTTCCTGCAGAGACCAAGTTGGTAGTGAGCATGTGAGCATTGGGACCTGTAGAGGCCAGGGAGCAGTGGTCGTGTGAGTACCAGTGCCTGCAGAGGTCGGTGGGCTGTGTTATTGAGAGTGCAGATGTGTACATACGCCAGACGATAACCATGAGCAGGTTCTCGCAGACTCCAGGGCATGCAGTGGGCATGTGAGTGGAAGTGTCTGAAAAATCAGATTTGGGCAGTGCTGATGTGCTTGCAGAGGCCAGAGTGCGTAGCAGACTTGTGAGTGCAGATGCCTGTGGAGGACAAAGGACAGTAGTGTGCCTTTCAGTGCAGCTACGTGTAAAGGAGTTAAACTCCTCCACTTTCACAACTGACTCTAGGCTCCAGTTCTCTGAGAAGGGCAAACCAGTGTCTTTTCCAACACAGAGTCATTTATCTACAAGGCCCTTACATTCAGGGTCGAGGGAAAGAACAAACACACAGGGACTAAGTCAGCCGCATAGTATCTCAGGGACAAAGGCAGCAGCCCCATTTCGAGTCACGTCCAAGCTTGTGCAGATGTATCCACAAATGATAAGACTAAACCTCAGCCAGTTAGAAACAGAGTAATGAACTGCTGTTTGCTTAACCAATTAGGAAACTTCCCCTGAAACTCCCCTTAGCTATGCTTAAAATAAGCCTACATGACCCTTTAAGGGTCATTGCCCTTTTGTGCAGGTGAAGGACCCCACATGCATGCTGGTATAATAAACACGCCTTGTTCTAGCATATTATTTGAGCCTGGGGTCTTCCGTTAGCATTTCCTTGAACCCTATACCTGCAGAATTTAGAATGGGTTGGTAGACATGGGAGTGCAGGTACCTACAGGACTAATGGGAGAGGGGGCTTGTTCATTTAGTATAGCTGCTTGCTGAGGCCAGAGATGCACAGTATTTGCAGAGGCCAGATTGGGGCAATTTGCATACAAGCACCATCAAAGGCCAGGGGTGACAGTGGGCTTCAGTTCAGGAGGCTGCAGAGGTCAGGTTGTCATTGTGTATGTAAGTGGACTTGTCTGCAGAATCCAAGGGGCAATAGGCTTGTGATTACAGTTGTCTGCAGAGCCCAGGGGAGCAGTGAACATGTGAGTTCAGGTGTCTGCAAAGACCAGAGGTGGATGGTGGGCATTTGAGCATAGATGCGTGAAGATTCCAGGACAGCATTGGGCATGTAAGTGTGGGCACCTTCTTAAGCTGGGGGTGTGAGAGGGCATTTGATTTCAGCTGCCAGCAGAGGCCAGAGTGGGGCAGTTGACATGTGACTGCAGGTACCTCTGCAGGCCATAAAAGGGTATCACATCTGGAAGTGGAATTACAAGTAGTTGTTAGACCCCAGCTGGAATGGTGAGAAACAAATTCATGTCCTCTGGAAGGGCAGGGAGCATTCTAAACCACTGAAAACACTCTTCTGTCTAATGAATTAATCTTAAGAGAAAGACCATTAGAATGTGATATTCTTATCTTATTCATCCTTAATATGGGATTTTAAATCCTAAGGAGGACAGTGTGATGTTGCATCTGTTGGTGTCCCTAGGAAACTAGAGGTGGGATTCATAGCTGACTTTGAGGGAGGGGTCCATGCTAGATAATACTCAAAGCTGCTAATCCTGCAATATTACTTCATCAGGACTTGAGACCCTAAAGTCATTTAGGAGATGAGGTAAAATGGGGGCATAAAAAGACTGAGGGTCTCTCCTCTTGCTGAGTTTGAGGTTGGATACTAAGCAGACACTCACAGATGCTTAGATTGCAGCATCTCTGGCAATTCTGACCTCAGCCAGGACAGATCCAGGAACAGAGTCCTGGGCAAAGACAGAATCCAGCCCCGTCTCTAAACTGCCTGAGCATGTGATATCTCCTGTTCCTATCTTCAGCACTCCCTTCTCTAGCTTTGCCTAAACATATTCTGTTTTTCTTCTGTTCACAACGATGGCTTTTCTCTGGGTGTATGAGGACTGTCACCATCTTTGGTTAACTTTGCGTAGTCTGTGCTGCCTGCTGTGTGCATTTGAAACCCTGCTGTGGTGTTCTCTCCCTTCTGTTGTATTCCATGCTTGTATTGAGGGAGCTGTAAGTACACTCTTTCTAGGGGGGAGAAATAATTTGAACAAACAACATATTCCTAGAAATGCCATTTATCTTCACTCTCCAGTGTCTGTCATCTTGGTCTGAGAGTCCTTCCTTTGACTTATATCCATCTGCTGTCCTGTCAGAAGACCAAGAAACAGCTGTGGGCTCCTCTGGCCTTTCTGTAACAACTAGAAGGAAAAGGCCAGGTGTGTGGATGCTCCAGTTTGGGGTTGATTGTGTCTAGTATGATTCTCTGAAAGATGTCAATAACATCGAACTTTGAATTCTCAAGTTATGTCTTGATTTAACCTCCATTACAAACTTTTATCATTTTATTGATACTCTTGAATCTTTATGTATTTATTTTTAAAAATATAATCTGTGTATACTACAGATTGAGACAAAGGCCTAAATTATAAAATTGTTACCTAGTTCCAATTATAAGAATCTATATTTTCAGAATTGATAATCTATTTCAAAATTGTAAATATTCTCATGTAAAGATAATGAACCTCGTTCTTACCTCTAAACCAACAAGCCTTTCTTAAACAGGCTGAGTTGTTCTTTGTGCTAAACCTAAGATTTTATCTTTTGTTAAAACTTTGTTTTATGTTTTCTGCTGTTTGTGTTTCAGATTTTTGGCTATGTAGGAACTTGATTTAATAATGTCTAACTTCATTTAAGAATCAGTGTATGTTGAATTATTTTAAAAGACCATTTTGTAAGCAATTCTTTTAACTAAATTCTAGTACAATTAATTTTATCTGTGATGACAAACATATATAGCCATGTACGTAAGTTATGCTGTATTTACTGACATTTTAGGTTTATACATACAAAACAGCCAACAAGTCCTGTTGCTCAGTTCAGTGCCTTCTCAGCAGCCAGGTATAATGGAGGTAGATACAATAACAGGGGGTATCATCATCCAGAACCAGCTGACTGCCCTGGACACACTATGTCAGAACATGTTCTCCTTCCTTCTCTACCTTCCTTTGGCCATAAGTCAGACTGAGTAGCCTTCATTAAATCCAGTGAGGATTAAACAATAAACACACTAGCAACAAAACAAACAAACAGAAAAGCAAAATAAATGAACAAAAACTATGACAGTACCTAGATAAAAAAGAGAATGTGGATTCTAAAGGGCTAAGGATATTTGTAACAGGGTATCATGATGTAGCTCTGGCTCTCCTGGAACTCACTATGTAGATCACGCTGGCCTCAAACTTACAAAGAATTGCCTGCCTTTGCAGAGTGCTGGGGTTTATGGTGTGCTTCATCTTTTCTTTTTTAAGAATCAAACATGTTTTGGGACTGGATAGATGGTGCAATGGTTAGGAGTACTGGTTTTTCTTGTAGAGGACCTGGATTTGATTCCCTACATGGTGGCTCACAACCATTCATAACTGTCTCCAGGGGACACAATACCTTCTTCTGATATCCATGGGTGCCAGGCATGTGCATGATGCACATACATCATTGCAGGCAAAACATTCATGTGCATAAAAAAATAAATCTAAAAAAATTCTTTAAGCTCTGCTCTTTTAAAGGAATAATTGATATAAATTTTGAAATCTTTTTATGCATGCCTTGTGCCTTGCTAGTATTTTTTTGTCTGCTTGTTGTTTGTTTAGCACAGTGGTTCTCAATTAGAAACTAATGCTGCTATGCATTCATACAGTTCATCATGCTGTATTGCATCTAATCATGAAATTATCTTTATTGCTGTTTCGTAACTGTTATTATGCTGCTGTCATGAATTGTAGCATAAACATCTGTGTTTTCTGATGGTGTTAGGTAATCCCTGCAAAAGGATCATTGGACCTGCAAAGGGGTCAAGACCCACAAGATTGAGAACTTCTGGTGTAGCACGATAACTAACTACTGACTTTGGAAACCAACTGGCACCTGCTTAGAAAGGATATTGATGGGACTTTAAGCCTCTCCCAGCTTCTATACAAAGGTTTCATTGACAGGTAGGTGCAATGCTGACCTCTTGGTGTCTTACAGACTGAAGAGTATCAAAATTGTCATCCTGGAAATCTTGATAATTAAAACCTCTGTGTGTGTGTGTGTGTGTGTGTGTGTGTGTGTGTGTGTGTGTGTGATGCTTGCGTATGTATACTCTGATAGTAGACATTTTGCTATTATATATAAGATATATTCATGCATACTCTGTAGTAACTAGCACTGTACTCAAAATTTATAAGAGATTTAAATTTTTGATTGTCAGTTCTATAAACATAATGTACCAATTTTTCTTTAAAGGTAGTCTTTATGTAGTTCTATATCATGCTAGTTGTTGATAGCTCTATGTATAAGATGCCACTTAAACTATTTAAACTCTTTTCATTTTTTACATATCTACCACTGTTCCCCCTCCCTTCCCTCCTCCCAGTCCCTCCCAGTCCTCCCTCAGCCTCCTCCCACTCCATCCCCCCATCCATTCCCCAAGGAGGGCAAGGAATCCCAAGGTGGGTTAGTTCAGTCTCTCATATCCAGTTGAGGTAGGTCCGATTCCCTCATCCCAGTATCATTCATAGGTACTAGATAGCTGTAATTTGTATACAATTACTTAGTTTTCCAAACAATTTTCCTGTTGGTTGTGTGCTTGTAAAACTTTATATGAACTATTGTCTGTTATTCTGGAGTTGTGTTTCTGTAAAACATTAAAAACTCAACAGTCTACAGAAAATCTTCTGACAAAGGAACCTGATCGACATTCTTGAGATGGTAGGACATTCCTCACAGGATAAACAGAAGAGTCTTCAGGCATGCCTAACCTAAAAGCCACGTCTTGTATATATTACATGCTTAAAACTGGACCTAAAGAGTTTCACTTAGCCTCCTCCCAAAATTTGGGACCAAATCAGACTAAGAAGGGTAAATCTTTCCTTGGCATTATGTGACAATGTAGACCAAGCCATCAGATGGTTAATTGGCAGTGTATTCAGGAAATATTGTTTAGAGACAAGGGGGAATATGGTCAAAACTAAGATAAAGTCACACTGGACATGGTCACCCTTACCTATAATTCCAGAATATGAGAAACTGAAACATTGTCTCAAACCAATGAGGTGGAGTTGCTTGAGCCAGCCCTTCCAAAAGTAATTAAAGTTTATGAAAAATGATTCCAGGGCTAGAGAGAAGGGCCAGTAGTTTATAGCACTAGGTATTCTTTTAAAGGACCCAGGTTTGATTGCCGGTATCCACATGGTAGTTTATAACTGAGTACAGCTGCAGTCCAGGGGCTCTAACACCTTCCTCTGTCCTCCACCAGCACTGCACCATATGCTACACATACGGAAGGGCAGGCCAATCTCCCATACACATGAGACATTAATTTTGGGTGCCCTTAGTTACCCTGACTTTTGTCAGTCAATGGGCTGATAGTCTGGTTATTTTCTATCCTATGTAGTATGGGAGACAGATGTCTAAGCATAACCAACAATTCTAGCTGACTTCTGGCTGTGAGTGATCAATGATATATCCCCAGCATTACTTCTGTGGCATAGAGTCTGATTTTTCAGGATTTTCCTGTTTCCCAAAGACCAGAATCTTTGAAAGGAATTTTTCAGGAAGCTTCAGTATTACAACCCCATTTTTTGTAATGGAAACTCCCTTGTTTTCATCAACTAGAAGGGCCAGCTCCAGGGCATGCATGGAATTGTAAACTCAGTATTCTTATCTCAGAAATCAAATTCCCATATCTTTCCTTTTTTTTATACAATGAGACACTGAGCAAATGTCAAAGTGGAATATGTGTTGTTGGTCTATATTCATGCTAGCCTATACCTGCTCTGTATCTGTCATCCTAAATTTCCAGTCCTGAGGGTAGGGAGGGTTGGACCATGACCCTGTATCCCTATCCATAGAATAGAACACAGGGCTCAAGAGGAGGTAGAGGGCAGGGAGTGGGAGGGCCTGGGGCCAGTGAAACCTTAACTTCAATGGCACCATAGTCCAGAGACAGTCCATTTGGCAGCAGCATCTGTGGAGACAGTCACCTTGTAGAGTCTTTTTCGAGTTAGTTCCAGCATCCTTTGGCACTTGATTCAGATGGTGTTGCTGTACTCAGAGTAGGAGAAACTTGTGGACTCAAAAGTCAGCTGTATCTCTCAGATAGTTCAATGAATAGCCTGTATAGAGAGCTGGAGAGCCTATGACATGAGAAAGAAATAGTTAGACAGAAGCAGTACTACAGAAGCCAAAAATAAGGTTAATACATTGAGAGACTTTCCCATAACTATGGACTTTTATGAATTAGGCCTTTGTTTTTGCTTTGGCAGCTGGTGCTGTCTGCCTGCTGAGTTACATAGCCTGAATGACACTTCCATCATGGACTCAGTTGTGTCTTGGGGCCTACTAAGTCTGGGGTCCTATTATAATTCTAAACAGACATTTATGCCTGTCAAACTGAGTACAACAGTAGTGAAACAATTGATCCTGAAAGAAAAGGGAATTTCTCCAGAAATTTCATTCTGGGAGAAGGAAAGAAATTTTACATAATCCTAACAATTTCTCAGGCCCTGTCTTAGTCACTATTCTATGGCTGTGAAGAAACATCATGACCACAGCAACTCTTATACAGGAAAGAATATAATTGGGACTTGATTATAGCTTCAGAGGTTTAATCCATTGTCATCTTGATCTGTAGTCAGCAGGAAGAGATTATGGGCCTGCCTTGGGCTTTTGAAACCTCAAAGCCCACCCCCAATGACACACTTCCTCCAACAAGGCCACTCCCAATCCTTCTCAAGTAGTGCCACTCCATGATGACTAAGAATTCAAATACATGAGCTATATAGGGGTCATTCTTATTCAAACCACCAGAAAGCCCTTTACAGGATCAGACTGAGGCTCAGATATGGATAGGTCAATGGTGGGAAGAACCATACTTTGACTGGACTGGATTTCTCTAGTCTTCTATTTAACTTTCATCTTACCCCAGGACCTTGAAAACAGACTTGGGAATCACTTTGTCCCTTTTCCTAATGTGGCCATGTTGAGTAAATCACCCTTTACTCCTTTCCTGCCTTCCACTAAAAAAAAAAAAAAAAAAAAAAAATGTTGTTCAGATAATCTTCAGTTGTGCATAATATAGGTGGCATCAATTATATCAAATATAATTTAAAATATTAAGTTTTAAGGGGGTGGCTTCTATTTGTTTTTTTGCAAAATTAGTTCCAGATCCAAATATCTACTTTATGTTCTAGTTATTAGCTTCCTTTGTAACATACTTTTGAATGCTTTGTAAATTAGTGTTGTAGGGAGAAAAAAATGCTGAATGTTATTCAAAGCAAATGTTCATGGTAGTGATTAGCTTGAATTACTACTATTAAGGGGTTCTAGTGGTTAGCAAGGAAAAATATTACCATAAGATGTCAGTAGCTTGAACAAAACTATTTGGGCTGGTTGACTGACGGGCTTTTCCATTTTTTCTTTTAGTTTCTCTCTTTTCCTTCTTTGTTTCTTCCTTTCTTTTTCCTTTTCTCCCTTGCTTTCCTTTCTCTCTTGCTTTTTCCTTCATATATTTTTGTAAAAGTTATTTTTGACATTTTTTAAACTTTATTTATTTATTTATTTATTCATTTATTTATTTATTTATTTATTTGCGTTGGTGTTTGCCTGGAACTGGAACTACAGACAGCTGTTAGCTGCCATGTGGGTGCTGGGAATCGAACCCGGGTCCTCTGGAAGAGCAGACGGTGCTCTTAACCGCTGAGCCATCTCTCCAGCCCCCTTGACATTTTTCTTTGTTGCCCAGGTTTGCACAGAACTCATTGTGTAGCTGACAGGTTTGCGTGAAGAAATCCCTTACAATATGACTTGTTCAGAGGTCATGGTTTGGACAAAGGAGAGACTGACAAGACTTAAGGGAAGAATTGAGGAACATGGCTGTGTGAGTAATGGACGCCAGTGTGGAGTCTGTGGGTTTGAGAGCAGCAACAGCGCAGCCTTTGGAGCATCCTGAGGCTTATCTACAGCCAGGAGATTTTTGTTGCTGTTTTATCGAGTTGCAAAGCAACAGACTCTAAATGAATAAAGCATTGCTTATTTGAGGTTATATTTAAAACAATAGGGCATGTAAACATTTGTCTGTGTTGTTGATAAACTTGAGCTAATGGGCTTCCATCTACTATGAAGAAATTAGAAACCTGGAATCCAATATTCAATGGTCACCTTTTGTTCATTTATATATAACTACCTTCTGGACGTATACTATGAAAGAAGGATGTTACACATAAAAAGTTGGATAATTTGATTTCATTTATTTCATTAATTTTTCTTTCAAAGTCATGCTGGATGAAAATATCTCCCAGGTAGATTTGTTTGCTGCTGTGGCATTTACACTAAAGCCATATAAAACTTTCATAGTGTACATTACTGCCACCTTACGTGCTAAGCTGTGTAATGCAAATCATCACAGCTGCTCAACATGCAATTTATTTGTTTTTTGTATTAAAAAAACTTTTATGTTTTAAAAAACATGTTTGTATTTGGTATTTATTTTCAAAATTGCTAGCTTTGCCTTTTGCTAACAGAAGTTTTCTTTGTTCTTAAGCCAAAAGGCTTTCAAATGATGCCATAAGCTGTACAAGAACCAATCCTGCTTCCAGAACCTTAGACTTCAGTCTTACTGCTTTTGCCTCAGTCACCAGACTTCATGAGCACTTCTGTCCTGGGAAAGATCCACTGGAGCCTCATATATTGTTTGCAGTGACTAGGACCAAGGTCACCCTGAACTATATTCACTTCTCTAATGTTACTGATTGGTAAGAAGTTGGCTGGCATTCTGTTCCTAACTCTACAAGAAGACTCCAAATTCCTAATTCAAATGTGTCTACTTCTCCCTTTTCCTCAAAGCTACATAGAAAACTGAGTTTTATTTCAGTCCAAGAAGGAAACCTACTCATATTCTGTCTGTTTAAAGAAACAGGCTGCTCAAATGCTAAAAGTTCTATCTCAAGGTGATGTTTTTTTGTATTCATGCAAAGCACCTGAAATAAATTTGTAGAATTAGAAATCACCTTTAATTACACAAGGTATATATAAGTAATCATGTAATAATTTGTTAACCTGCTTTTTATCATAGTTGCAAAAATAGAGAAGAAATGAAAAATGGCGACAACATAACATCCAAATGAACAAAAGGTAACATCTGTATATTGCCTCTTAGGTTTCTAATTTCTTCACAGCAGACAGAAACTCATTAGCTCAAGTTTATCAACAACACAGACAACTGTTTACATGTCCTATTGTTTTAAATATAACCTCAAATAAGCAACACTTTATTCATTTAGAGTCTGTTGCTTTGCAACTCTATAAAACAGCAGCAAAAATCTTCTGGCTGTAGATAAGCCTCAGGACGCTCCAAAGACTGTGTTATTACTCTTCTTGGAAGCTCTCAAACCCACAGACTCCACACTGGCCTCCATCACTCACACAGCCATGCTTGTCAACTCTCTTCTCCTAGGAAGCTACTTTGCCTTTCTCTTCTAAGTGGTGATAAACTTTCCTTTCTCTAAATCATGGCCTCTGAAAACTTCTTAATATAAGAGATTTCCACCAGCAAAGCAATCTCCTGAACTTCCTGGGTTGTTTCCATGTGCTGTGATGGAGATTCAGCACAAGAGCAGTGTCCTACCATGTTACCAGGAAGAAGGTCAGAAATATCTGAATTTTTACCTCTTCAAATCTCAGTGGCCTCCCTCTTTTGCTCATTTAAGAGATGTCCTTCTTTATAACCAGCTGTGGCCCTAGAAAAATGATTGTGACTTGGACACAAATTTGTACATTCAAGTCTAAATGGTGAGAATCAATGTTTACAGAGGAAAGGGAATCAGGGATTTTTGATGTGAAAGTAGTAATTTGACTCTGAGAAATGAAACTAGCTGTGTGTGGATTCATACACAGCTAGGATAAAGACTGTTGGAGCCAGAGCTCACAGGATCACTAAGTTAGTTCCCATAGCTACCATCCCATCCCACCATATACTATTTGGATTGGGTTGCTTCCACCACTCCGAGATATTTAGTTTTCACTGATGCTACATTGGCATTTCCCACACCTTTGGGTATACTAAACAGGAGTGAGAAGACATCCACCCAAGAGAGCCACAAGCCTGGAAAGCAAGAGCAGTTTGCATGCAGGCTCCTACAGTCACCTCCCAGGCAATGGTGAATTAGCATGAACGTGAGCCTACAAAAATCATTGCTTAGCTCAGGCAGGGCTCAGCCTCCATTCTGCACCATTTAGTTTATTTATTTACTAGAATGGAGGAAGAGCATAAAAGATTGTCTCTCTGGAACCACAAAACTAGGAAAATCTCATTCACAGTTTTATTCATGAATCTTGTATTCTCAGTCTAGCTCAGTGCTTCTCAACCGTCCTAATGCTGCAACTCTTTAATATAGTTCTTTGTATTGTGGTGACCCTCAACCATGAAATTATTTCATTGCTACTTCATTAACTGTAATTTTGCTAGTTATGAATCATAATGTAAAATTTCTGATGGCCTTAGATGACCCCTGTGAAAGGGTCATTCAACTCCCTAAATAGGATCTTGATCCACAGGTTGAGAATTACTAGTTTAACTAAAAGTTTTGGTTTAGGTTGGGTTTTTTGTTTGTTTGTTTGAGACAGAATTTCTCTGTGTAACAGCTCTGGTTGTCCTGGAACGAGCTCTGTAGAACAGGCTGTTCTTGAATGCAGAGAGATCTTCTTGTATCTGAAGTTAAAGGCCTGAGCCACCACTGCCAGCTTAGCAAAAAGTTTTATTCATTGGTTTGTGAAAGAAACTTAATTTCATTTTCCTGTTCTGTATTTCTCCAATGTTAATGTATCTAAGTCTTCTCTGTCCTTACTTTTCTTTCTTCTGCTAAAAAAACAAAAACAAAAACAAAAAACCTTATTTTTTCCTACTTATTATTTTAAATCCCTTTTCCTCATCCCCTTTTTAATCTCCTGTCTTATCCCATATTTATACCCAACTTCTCCAATGAGTCTGGACCATATTAAGCCCCTGGGCCCTTACTGTTCTTGCTTGCTCATCTTCTCATCTTTTGCTTGTTAATTAACACTTATTAAGTGTACATATTAATGATGTTCCATGCACTATCTTCATATGTGCATATATGCTGAAATGTGTAACTGGCTTGATTGTGAGTGGGTGTTGTTTAACAGCTATGCCATGTCCAGAGAACAGCATTCCACACATTCTTCTCAGTCCTCTGGCTCTGGCGTTCTTTCTACTCCATCTTTTTCCATGTCCTCTGAGTTTTGGTTTTGTTTTTGTTTTTTTTTCAGGGCACGGGGTTGATATAATTGTCCCATCTATTGTTGAGTCCTCACAATCTTTGTTCTCAGCCCTTTGAACAGGATTGCATCTCTACATTAATCAGCACTCACCTAGCATAAGAAGTGTCTCTTTCTGTTATGAGAACCAAAGTTAAGTCCTGGAGGCTATTTATGTTTTCACTCCCTAAACAAGTTTGTTTGACCCATCTTCACTTGCACTTGATATACTTGATCTCACAAGAAGAGATCATGGGCAGAAAATACATCAGGATGTATGCACACACTTATTGGATGTAGGCATCTGGAGTGAGTGTGTAGGCAAAAAATATGTCAGGATATATTCTTGCATGTGATTGGAACTCATGAGAAATATAGTGGTCTTGTAGGATTGCCTATTTAAAGCTCCTGAAAGGCATGATTCATGGCCATTTCCTGGGAACCCAGAGATGGATGTGGCCAGAGTTCAGCAACCTGTTCAGTATTTCATTAAAACTTGCTTCAAATTTGACTTTAAACTGTGGTAGTGATTTTATTCTTGACAGTTGAGATTAACACTGTGACCAGGGTTGGGAGCAGCACTAATCTATTGATAAAATCATATGTATTTAGAAAGTAGTTTGATAACACAACCAGTTAGAATAAACAAGATCAACAGGTTCTTCACTAGGGTTTAAGACTTCTCCAGCCATGGGTTTTGGTCATTTTTAAAGTAGCAGACATGCATGAATTTTCTACTGTGGAATAGCCCTCAAGTTCAATAAAATATCAGCGGGCTACTCCTATAAGTTATCTAGGCAATATTGCACCACTAGGAACACCTTGCCTAGCAGGTCATTATTGCAGTATGCAGTGTTCAGTGCTGGGTATAAAGTCTTTTCTCCCCTAGCAGCCTGCATAGAACATTGTAGCACAATGAATACTAGTTTTTAGGAAGACCATTTCTTGAGGTTGATTTCTCTAAGTCCTGCATTCAAGATGAGTGGTGTCTTCAGAATAGGATCTCAACATCTAGTTATAGTGATTTCCTATATTTCTTTGTAGGTTTTTGTTTTTTGTTTTTTTTTTTTTTTTTGAGAAAAGGTCTCATTATGTATCCCTGGTGTGCACACAAAGATCCTGTGAACTAAAGGTGTGTAGCACCATGGCTTGTCCTAGTTCTTTGTCTTTTATTTTGATGATTTGAACATAACGTGCAGTCAGGTTCTGTTTATATCTGTACCTGGCCCTAATAGCCTCTTTTATATGGAGATCGAAATCTTTCCCACGATTATAGATATTTTCAACTGCCATTTCACCAAATAGACTTATATGTTCATACCTTCTTTTGCCTCTTGCACTGTCCACACAATGAGAGTATTTGTCCACTGAATGGTTTTCCGCAGATTCTTGAATACTTTTTTCTTTAGTTTTTAATGTTTTTATTTCCCTTATTCTTTCATTTGTCCCTTTAAACTTGTCTCAACTTTCAACTATGTATGCTTTTCATTTGACTTGCTAAGCTTAGCTTCTTTTCAAAAAAATCTCTTCCTTTTAGCATATTTTCTCACTCACACCCTACCATGGGAATGGTGAAGGCATAGATTTACCTTTAGAAAACTTTATCTCAGGGAAAGACCATTTAGTGCCTGAGGGCAGGGCCCAGGTCTAACAAGAATCTAAGAAAAATCTCAAAAATGTGCCTGACAGCCAATAGATTCAAAACCTGGTTTTGTGCTGAAAGTTTAACTCTACCATACCCCTTTACTCAATCCTGAAATGCCAAGATGTGTAACACCCCACTTACATATGCTTTTCTTTAAAACCCTCTCCTCACCCTTGAGCTCAGAGTGTGAGGACCTGGACGGTGAGACCCAGTTTCAAGGATTCATCTGAGCATTGGTACCTGAGGGTGGGGCCCAGTTTCAGAGAAGCCTTGGTGAGCCAATGGATTCAGAAGTTGGGTTTGCACCAGAGAACTCAGCCAATGGCTGCTGTACACCTTACCCCTTTGCCCAATCCTGGAATTCCAAGGTGTGTCCCATATTGCTTATATATGTTTTTATTTAAAGATTCCTGCCCATTGGGGCTTGGGGTCCTTAGCCTTTCCACTGCATCAGAATCAGGCTATGGACCTGGTTTGTGGGAACCTGTATGTAACAATAAAATCCTAATGCCCCATGTTACAGCTTGTCCAGCATCCCTGGTAGGGATCCATCTCTTCTTGAGCATAACAAGAGCTGAATTCTTTTCATGGCATTAGAACACAGGGGTTTTGGCCTGGGTTTGTTTGAACTTGTCCAAAAGAATCATGCATTTGCATTGAAATCCAGATCCTGGTGGTCTTTGGGGGGGTCTCTTGACATGGATACAACAGTGATATTTAATAAAGTGTATCTGAAATCAGAGGATATAGAGTCAAGCCATGAAGGTCAAGGAGTGGTGACTCACCTGTTTAATCTCAGCACTCATGAGGCAGAGATTCTCTGGATCTCTGGATCTCTGAGTTCAAGGCCAAACAGAGCCATGCACATGGTGGTGGCACACACCTTTAATCCTAGCACTAGGAAAGTTGAAGGAGGAAGTGAGATAGCTGGGCTGAGAAAGAGGAGGCAAGAATTCTTCCCTTTGCCTACTACATTCTCATTCAGCAGAAGAGTCAGAGGCATTCTGTCTGAAGATTCATAGAGACCGGATCAGTCACAAGAGTTGACTAGGTAAAAAATGGATGTGGCTTGTTCCTCTGTCTCTTCTGATATTTCAGCTTTTCCTGAATATTTGGCTTCAGGTTTTTTATTATAATACCAAATAGAATTCCTGCAATGTCCTACATTGTCATTATTTCTTTTTTGTTTGTTTGTTTATATTTTATTTTACTTTTTTGCATTAGTTGTATTTATTAGACATTTCTATACTGCAATTCATACATAGATCATGAACACCACTGGCATACATTTTTATGACCTTACAACATAAGCTGTATTCCTGTTGCAATCCTAGCAAATGTGTTTATGAAGATTCCAGCAATAATGGTCTAAATAAGAAACAGAAGTTAAAGTTATGAGTCAAACAAATACTTATCAGTTTCTTTGAGTTTAATCTGGTTATTTTGAAACAGGCTTTTATTATATAGCCCTGGCTGTCCTGGAACTCACTCTGTAGACCAGGCTGGCCACAAACACAGAGATTCACCTACCTCTGCCTCCCAAGTGCTGGGATTAAAGGCAGGATCCGCCACCTCTGTCCTACATTGTCTTTCTAATCATTTAACTGATTATTAGCATTTCTTAGAACATCCTGAGCTTTTTCTTAAACAATCATTTTCTAAGGTCCCAAATAGGAATACACATATATAGGAGTCTTTGACTCTTAGAACATGCCAGATCAGGCAATAGCTCACTTTGGATGGCTCCTGGAGGTGACATTCTAAAATTTTTATCAATCTATGGAGATTTCAGGTTATTTTTCTAATTGGGATTTAATCTCAGGAAGAATTTGAAACTTTCCAGTTTTTAGAGTTGCTAGTATGTATACCCATAAACCTGCCTTTGTGAGACTCTCCATTAATAAAGGGATTTTATGTCTTTTCTGCAGGAAACCAAGGCATAGATATTTCTCCATTCTTAAGACTAACATGAAGTATTTCTCCATTCTTATAACTAACATAATAGTCTTTTGAGGAAAATTCCATTCTCCCTTACTAACACAATAGCCCTACACTCTACCCCTTTCTTTTAGGTAATTTATTTAGAACATCTAGTGGTCGGTTAGAACATTAAGTGGTTAGGTTGCTAGGCAACCTTGCAGTGTTTCATGACTGCTAACCTTCTCACCCTGCACAACAGTGGACCACCTGGCCGGGGCACCTTGCCCATTCACCTTTTCCAGAATAGCATTTCCCCATTTAAGAAGTATAGAAGCTTGTGTGTGAAAATAAAATTTTGCAGACTGATCAGAATCCCTTGTCTGGCTGTCATTCCTGTGTCTCCTGTCCTTTCATTCCTCCCACAGGTTGGTCGACCCCCGGTGAAGTCCCGTGGGCTGGGGCACTTTTGCTGTGCTATTGTCAGGTCTCTGAATGATACATGGCTCCACTCTATTGCTAAGTTCCATGGTAACTTACCTTAAAATGTAATAATGCGGGGGCTGGAGAGATGGCTCAGCGGTTAAGAGCACCCTCTGCTCTTCCAGAGGACCTGGGTTCGATTCCCAGCACCCACATGGCAGCTAAAAACTGTCTGTAGTTCCAGTTCCAGGCAAATACCAAGGCAAATAAATAAATAAATAATAAGTAAATAAATTTTTTTTAAAAAAATGTAATAATGCATTTTTTACTATTTCCCTTCTGTTTGAAGGAAATTGTTTGTGTTGGGCATTTCCAGATAGCCATCTGGAATGTTCTCTTGCTTTGACCTCCCTGTCTCTAGACGTATTATTTTAGTTTTCTTCCCTGATTACTTGTAACTTCTTTTTTATTTTTCTTTGTTTTTTTTTTTAATACAATGAGAAAGTTGACTGACAGATGAGTAGTGTCGACAGTAAGTAATATCGTTTCATTTTTATATGGCTTTAAGGTCTGTCATATTCTTTCTTGCCTCAGGTGGAGATCCTCACAGCTCAGTTTTGGCCCACCATTTGATGCCTACTTCTTTCATCTGATCAGGAACCTGCTAAGATTTTTT
The DNA here is from genome assembly GCA_004025045.1 of Sigmodon hispidus. NCBI lineage: Eukaryota > Metazoa > Chordata > Mammalia > Rodentia > Cricetidae > Sigmodon > Sigmodon hispidus. The sequence goes on from PVIH01008095.1 coordinate 66,817, forward strand.
ATTTCTCATAGCTTTCTGAACACAAAATAAAAGGTTTGTTTTTTATACAACACATTGTGTTATGGTTGGGCCTGTTATCATAATATCTTTTTATTGTAATAAAGAGCCTTTCTAAAAATCATCAAAATTTACAGTTATATAATGACGGATCTGCCAAAAGTTGTATGACACAAGTTCTCATGACCAAGTTGGGAGCAATTCCCAGAAATTCTTTCCCAATATAATAGACATAACTGAAAACATGAGTCCTTACTAGTCACTATACTTTTTACATTTTACTCTGCTTTTAATAATGCATTTTTATATAGTATGGCAATAATGTTTCCCTGACCATTACACAGATTTGAAGGTCTTGACTCAGACTGAAAAAGCAGAAGCAATGTTGAAAAACATAGCTCTTCTAGCTGAAAAAGAAATAAGGGAAACATTACCCTTTATAATAGCTGCAAATAGTATTAAATACCTTGGAGTAACTATAACCAAAGAAGTAACAGATACATTTGACAAAAATTTTAAATCACTGAAGAAAGAAATTGAAGAGGATATCAGAAAATGGAAAGCTCTCCCATGTTCCTGGATTGGTAGGATCAACATAGTAAAAAAGGCAATTCTACCAAAGGCAATCTACAGATTCAATGCACTGCCCATCAAAGTCCCAGCACAATATTTCTTGGACCTTGAAAGAACAATACTCAATTTCATTTGGAATAACAGGAAAGCCAGGAGTGCCAAAACAATTTTACTCAACAAAAGAACCTCAGGAAGTATCACCATCCCTGACTTCAAGCTATACTATAGAGCTACAGTAATAAAAACAGCCTGGTACTGGCATAAAAACTGACTTGTGGATCAATGGAATAGAACTGAGGATCCAGACACTAACCCAAAAACCTATGAACACCTGATCTTTGGCAAAGAGGCCCAAAACATTCAATGGGAAAAAGATAGTATATTTAACAAATGGTGTTGGCATAGCTGGATGGAAGTGTGTAGAAAAATGCAAATAGATCCGAGCCTGTCACCCTGCACAAAACTCAAATCGAAGTGGATCAAAGACCTCAACATAAACCAAACCACTTTAAACTTGATAGAAAAGAAAGTGGGAAATACACTTCTATGAATTGGCACAGGCGACCACTTCCTAAATATAACACCAGTGGCACAGGCTCTAAGACCAACAATCAATAGGTGGGATCTCCTGAAGCTAAGAAGCTTCTGTAAAGCCAAGGACACTGTCAATAGGACAAAACGACAACCTACAGAAAGGGAAAAGATTTTCACCAGCCCTACAAGTGATAGAGGACTGATCTCTAAGATATATAAAGAACTCAAGAATCTAGAGCCCAAAACCTTGAATAACCCAGTCAAAAAATGGGGTACAGATCTAAAAAGGGAATTCTCAGCAGAGGAATTACGAATGGCAGAAAGGCACCTGAAAAAGTGCTCTTCATCTTTAGCCATCAGAGAAATGCAAATCAAAACAACTTTGAGATACCACCTGTTAGATTGGCTAAGATAAAAAGCACAGATGACAGCCTATGTTGGAGAGGATGTGGATCAAGGGGAACACTACTCCATTGTTGGTGGGAGTGTAAACTTGTTCAGCCACTTTGGAATGCAATATGGTGGTTTCTCAGAAAATTGAGAATCAATTTCCCCAAGGACCCAACAATACCACTTCTGGGTATATACCCTAAAGAGGCACATTCACACTCCAAAGGTATTAGCTCAACTATGTTCATAGCAGCATTATTTGTAATAGCAAGAACCTGGAAACAACCTAGATGTCCCTCAACTGAAGAATGGATTAACAAACTGTGGTACATCTACACAATGGAGTACTACTCAGCAGCAAGACAAAATTGATATCCTAAAATTTGCAGGCAAATGGATGGATTTGGAGAATATCCTCCTAAGTGAGGTATCACAAACCCAGAAAGGTAAGCAGGGGATGTACTCACTCATTAGTGGTCTCTAAACAAACTAACAAGAAAAAAAGCAAAGCATGCCTAGAGTATGATTCAAATATCCAAATACAGGAAGATCAAATTTAACCTGTTAACTATGAGTCAATAAAAACTACTGGAAAGTATCATAATAGAGCACTTAAAGGTTGAAAAGTATAGTAGGATATTCTCAAGAGAGCCAAAACATCAAAGAATATATGGTGGTGTCCTTATTCATCTGACAGCAGAAGCCTGCCAGCTCAGAGTACAGTGGGATGAAACTTCCATAATAACTGAAAGGGGAAAAAACCCTGTCAGTTGATAATGCTGAACATAGCAATAGTATTCTTTAAGAAATTAAGAAGGACTATAGACCTACAACTGTGGTGAAATTCCTGAGCGCAAAACAGGTGAACCATGATGTCTCGTTTCAGGAGAGATTGCCAAAGTTTCTGTGTTTTCCCCTACAAAAATGACAATCCCATAGTTTTGTGCTATTATTTGATCAGGTGAGGGTTCATATTCCTCATATTGGAATTTGATGCCACACATTTACCAAGTTAGCAGAAAGGTTACTGTATTAACACAATGCACTAGAGAAGTTCTTCCTAAAAGGGCCATGAAAAAAACTCTGCATTTGAGTTACAAGTGTCAATAATTTGATAGTAGATAAATTCGCTTATTGGAGTCAATGTCAGACACTGAGTGCTACAAGTCAGAGGCACTCAATATTCACATAATCCAAAAGTCAGCTTAATTACCATTTGAGAAATCTCTTGGTCTATTATTGTGTCTTGATTAAAAATAAATAAAGAACCCATCCTTGTGGGGTAAATTTTATAGCCAGAATTTCAAATTGTGTTGTGGGAATAAGAAGGGAACTCACATAAACCAGGGCCACTCAACAATATTCTGCAGTAAGATTAAAATGACACATACGGAGGCTGGAGAGATGGCTCAGTGGTTAAGAGCACTGACTGTTCTTCTGGAGGACCTGAGTTCAATTCCCAGCATCCACATGGCAGCTAACAACGGTCTGTAGTTCCAAGATCTGACACCCTGACACAGTTATACATGCAGGCAGAACACCAATTCACATAAAATAAAAATAAATATTTTTTTAAAATGACACATACTAGAGTGAGTACAACCCAGGGAGCCAAGGGTCTTTCAATTTTGTAAAAAAAATCTCAATAACCCTTGTCTGCTTTCTAGTCACATTACCGAATAAGTTGTTATCTCTAGTTACTGAATGAGGGCCTGCATAAGACATTGTTGGGCCTTGAATGTAACACATTCACTGTTAACTATTTCTCGGTAATGTCTACTAGGCAGGGATGGAATGACACTGCCATTGCAGTTGAGAATTACTTGTCTCTCACTACATTCTGAAAGGGATGCTCAGTATAATGAGGAGGGCTGTCTTCAGTATGGTTTCTTATCACAGACACCTGAGACAAGGAGTACAATTTTATTTTCATTCATTCATGTGCTGTGGAAAATGACTTGGTTATACAGTTGGGCTACAGGAAAACCTCGGAATAATACAAAGAGACCTCTGTAGAGGCGGACCACTTGAAAAAAACAACTATGCCTCTAATAAGCTTATTTTCAACTAATTATGCTATCATAATGTACACTATATTTGGCCCAGCAATCCTCATATGTCCCACAAACAAGGGTTACATGATCCAGACTACAAACGGGTATTCATTTTCTAGGCAGGTTTCTTGAGTATACCACATTTTACAACAGTTCCTGATTTGAACTCATGTACCAATGAACCTAATTCTTAAGCTTAGTATAGCCTCTTTTGGAGATCCACATTACCTTCGATCAGCAAATTTGGATAAATGTCTTTGTAAACAATTAAAAATGAAGCATATCCAGCTATTTGGCAGAAGATAAAAGTTAACTCCAGTGTAGCACGAATTCCGATTGTAATGAGAGACAGAGCCAGATATTGGGAAAAGGCTGAATATCAGAGAGAGGAAACAGCACAGTCAAATCTTACCCAGCTTCCTTAGCTTTCATCCTGGTTGCTTCTAATTGCTGCTGTTTCCCTAAGCCTGCCTTAAATACCCTTCTTGCCCAGCTGTATCCCATCCAGGTTAGGATTAAAGGCGAGAACTACTCTATTTTGTAGTTGTTATGCCCAAAGCTGGACCCCCAGAGAGACTACTGGAGACAGAGATGTCCAGAATGCAACAGCAAGGTTTAATGGCAGCACATTACAAGCCAAGTAGGGAGCATACTTCAATCTTCTGTAAGACAGAGCAAGAAATAGCTCCTGTCTTTGGTAACAAGGGGTCTTTTATAGGCAAAAGTTACAACAAAGCTGGTTGCGTGGAGACAGGGTGCTGATGTGCTACTGATTGACTCATGCTTAGGGTCTTTCTGCCCCAGAGTATCTTTGGACCCCACCTAGATGGACCCCACAGGGACCCTACATGGGTGGTTGTTTTTTTCCCAAAACTAGTCAAGCAAGAATCTATTCCTTTCCCAGACCTGGACTGATGTCTTGGCATCTCCCAGAGCTGGGCAGGTATTCTTCTCCCAGAAATGGGGAGGCTCCCTGCTAGGTCTATCCTTTTAGGACATGTTCTTTTCCCAGAACTGATCAAGCATTACTATTCTTCTCCTAGACATAGGCAGCACCCACCTACACCCACCAGAAATGAGAAACTAAACTTTATTTTACCTTTTTAAAAAATAGCTACTAGAATGCAAAATGGAGTTTCTTGAGCTAAGTTTTCTCTCTTCAGTAGTCAGCCTTGAACTCACAGAAACACAGAAAGTTCCCTGTCCCTAGAGTTATGTGCTCTGGCCAGAAGGGTCTTCAATGTGGACCTGAACCTGGGAATGAAACAAATGGAAGGCAGGAACACAAAGAATGGAAGGACAAGACAAATCTCTCTGATCAAGTCCTCCTAAGCTTTATTATTTCAGCCAATATTTATGCAGAATCTCTGCCACGCAGGTAGCTGGAAGGAAAGGGGTAGGATTTTCAAATGAATGTGGCAAGTCTGTGAGGAGAAGTAACAGACAGGGCAGAACTGATATGGAAATCTATCTGTTATCAGTTGAGGGCCTGTGGAAGGTCACCTTGCTGATCTGAGAAGGTCAAGGAGAAAGCCTGAAGTCATGGTTTAGCTTAACAATAAGGGTGTATAGTTTTCTGGTACTTGGCTATCTGGGGTATAGACTGCTGGCTAGCTGTAGGAGCTAACTTATAAATTATGGCTAAGTTAGACTTTGGCTCCCAACATTTATGGGATTAAAGGTAGGTCACCATTCCTGGCTTTCCCTGTGCTGGAATTAAAGGTGTGTGCCATTGATGCCCAGGTGTTTGGCTTTGTACTCAAAGATCAAGAACTTCCTGAGCTATATCTGCCTAGTTTTTGACTGTGGGTTGATCTCTTGATATTCCAGGTTTTATTAAATGAGTAACATATCACCACACTCCAGCCTGGACAACACATCTCAGATGAGACATCTGAGGTCTCAACATGGCAATTTCCTAATAATTGATAGTTTGTTGTTTGTCAGTTTCATGTATTTAGATAATAAATTTTAATCATTTCTCTCCTCTCTCATTTTCTTCTGTCTCTTGTTGAACCCTTTCTTTCCAAAAAATCCTTTCCCTGCTTTCCCATCTTCTTTTTATGTGTGACCCACAGAGTTTAATTAGTTTCTTATCTGATCGTTGGTAGGAGATTATTTATTGAAGCAAATTTAACTTATCAGTGGTTGTAGCCCTGAAGAAAATTACTTGCCTTACCCTTGACAACTGTTTGCTACCAAGGGTCCCAGAGGGATGAATGGGATTCTTTCTCTATCTATAGTAAAATGCTGATAGGTCTGATATTAATCATCAATTTGAAGTTTCTAGTACATTTTTCACAAGGTAGCCCTGTTGCTTTGCCCATAGAGTAGGTATGTGTATATAGGAGAAATTTTCATTGACTCCCAAGAAGATGCAACTCACACTTTATTTCACTGCCATTTAGACTAATAGCATACGCTCCACACCATAGCTAATGAAGAAATAGACTTCAAATGTCAAGATATGAGCATTGTCAGTCATGTGAAATGTAAAAGAAAGAAACGAAGATCAATCTTTTCTGGTTTTCCACTGAGTAATATACTTAAATCCATATTGTATAATTTATTTCTATGCTTTATCAGGTAGTTTTCATTGCCCTAAATTTGACAAAATTTATGTCAGTTTTGATGAATATATCATATCACATGACTCCCCACACAAACATCTAATTACTTAGCCACTGAATACAATAAGTTGCAATTTCCTTGAACATGAACTTTTGTGGTAACTCAGTTGCACTATAGAAATCTAAATTCTATGCATTCCTACAACTGAATTTTAATATAGTAGGAGAAAAATGTCTACAAAAAGATTGTCAACTCAGCACTGCCAACTAAGAAGGGTCTATCAGGTTTCTCTAGAGCAGTAGTTCTCAACCTTCCTAATGCTGGGCCCCTATAATATAGTTCCTGATGTTGTGATTACCCTCAGCCATAAATGTATTTTTATTGGTACTCTATAACTATAATTTTGCTACTGTTATGAATCATAACATACATATTTTGGGAGATAGAGGTTTGCAAAGGGGTCATGTTTCACAGTTTGCAAACCACTGCTTTAGAGGAACATAACTTATAATATATAATATTATGAAAGGACTACATTAGACTAGCTTACACAATATGGGCTGGTTAGTCCAACAATGGCTGTCTGCATACCAGAGATCCTGCTAATTATTTGTTCCATGTAGCTAGATGTGCCAGTATTCCCAATGTGATGTTGAGGATCTAGAGGATTTCTGAAGAGTTTCTGGTCTTCAGTCCATAATAAAAGACTAAAGAAACTAGGTTCTAATAGCAGCAAGGAACAATAGCAGCAGACGCAATAGGAGCAACCAAGTAGGTACACTTCTGAGCAGGAAGTGAAGGTAGGCAGACAGAAACAGTACCAGTTTTTACAGCTGGACTTCAGGCCGAAGTTATTACCCACTTCCTGGGAGGATATTCCCCCTAGTTGATCTTTTCCCAAAATATCATGAAATGTGTCTCACACTTGATCCCAGATCTAATCAAAATTAACCATGGCAGAGAGCAATTGAAACATTTAAGAAATGTGGTGCAAAATCTGACTTTGGGATATTTGAGGAATTCTCTTACCTTATTACACAGAATTTTTAATTTCTAGTTGGTTGGTACCAATTTTAGATAATGCCTCCAAAACTCTTAATACTGTGTAAACACATTTAATGTACTATTTCTTTCAGAAAAGTTTTTACTTGCTTCTTCCAGTGTAGCATGCATATATGGAAAAATAAGATATCTCTAAATATTCAAATCATTCCCTGTTGTTAAGCATGCGGCACTGTGCTAATTAAGTTGGGGACTATAAAAAGGCAGATTCTGATTACTTAGTATAAATTTGAAACATCATCACCACCTCTCTGAGCATGCAGTGTGAAGGAGACTTCTCTTGCAATAGAAATTTGTGGTTGATCATTTCCTGACCTTTGCTGAAATCATTAATGACACTACTTCAACTTCAGAAACCCAACAGGTAAGCATTAATTCCTTCACTGTGCTGCCTAGTTTTTACACCAACATGACACAGGTTAGGTTTTTCTGAGAAGAGGGAAGCTCAATTGAGAAAATGTCTCCTCAATTGGCTTGTAGGCAAGCATGTGGTGCATTGTCTTGCTTGATGATAAATGTGGAATGGCCTAATCCACTGCAGGAGGTGCCACCCCTGGGTCTAGAGTTATAGAAGAAAGCATGCTGAGCTAGGGTTTACTATTGCTGTGAAGAGACACCATGACCATGACAACTCTGATAAATGAAAATAAATAATTGGGGTGGCTCATTTACAGTTTCAGAGGTTCAATTCATTTTTATCATGAAGGAGGGAGCATGTCAGCATGCAGGCATATGTAATGCTGAAACTGAGAGTCCTACATTTGGACTCAGAGGTAACAGGAAGTCCACTGTCTGTCATACTATGGGCAACTTGAAAAAAAGAGACATCAAAGCCCGCCCCCACAGTGACACTCTTCCTCCAACAAGGCCACATTTCCTAATAGTGCCACTCCTTTTGAGAGCCATTTTCTTTCAAACCACCATATTCCACTCCCTGATCCTCAAAGGCTTATAGCCATATCATACTGAAAAAAATACATTCAGTTCAACTTCAAATAGTCTATCACATTTTCAATAGTGTCTAAAAGTCCAAAGTTTATTTTGAGATACATGGAAATCTCATGACTGTAATTCCCCTGTAAAAAGCAAAAAGCAATACTTCCAACATATAATCAACTGATTGGGGCATATATTACAATTCCACAATAAGAAAATATTGGACCAAAGCAAGACCAAAACCAGCTGGGCAAACACCAAACTCTGGATCTCCATGTCTTGTGTCAAAATGTTCTCCACATCTTCAATTTAATTCAGTTTGTTGACTGTAACACACTTCTCTTTCTTGGCCTGTTAGCAGCTCTCCTTGGTAGGTATCCCACGATTCTTGTATATCTAACATCTTGGGTTTTCCAAGGCAATCCATGCTGCAACTTCATGGCTTCACACAATAGCCTCTTTACTAGGCTTTCATTCAGGAGCATCCCTGACACATGCCTGGCTTCAGCAGCTGTCCTTAGATGTGGAGGCAACTTCTATAACCCATTTCTTCTATCCTTACCTCTAAAATTGCTAAGTTCTGCTTCTTACTGGGGCTGGAACATCACCCCCTTGTTTAATTATATCTTCACCAGCTTTCTGTTTTTCTTCACTGCCTAAGCTTAGTTGTCGTTCAACTTGATCTTTAGACTAGACTGGCCTAAAACTCAAAGATCCTCAGCTTCTGCCTTCCCAGTACTGGAATTAAAGGTGTACGCCACCACGCCCAGATATAAAAATTTCCTTAATTCCTTTCCATAAATTGGAAAGTTAGCTGGGTAGGAAAAGACACTATGAACATGGCAACTCTGATAAATGAAAATATTTAGTTGAGATGACTTGCTTACATTTTCAGAAGTTCAATCCATTATGATCATGAATAGGGAACATGGTGGCATGCAGACAGATGTGGTGCTGGCACTGAGAGTCCGACATCTTGACTCAGAAGTAACAGAAAGTCCACTGACTGTTACACTAAGGGAACCTTGAGAAAAAAAGAGACTTCAAATCCTACCCCTGTAGTGACACTCTTCCTCCAACAAGGCCACAGTTCCTGATAGTGCCACTCCCTTTGGAAGCCATTTTCTTTCAAACCACCACAGCAATCCTTGAGAAATAAGCCAGTAAGGAGTATCTCTTCATGGCTTCTGCATCAGTTCCTGCCTCTAGGTTCTTGCCCAGATTTCCTCATGAGTAGTGTGAGGTAAAATAAGTCCTTTCTTTTCCAAGTTGCTTTTGTTCATGGACTTTGTTGCAGCAATAGAAACCCTACCTCAGACATTGACCCATGTGTTGTTCAATAATTCTGCAGACCTACTAAGGAAAAGTATAATTTCTAACATCTTGTCATGTACTTTGTGAATGAAAGTGGCACAGTATAAAGCATGTAGAAGATTATAAGTTTTCAAATTTAAATGTAGATAAGCTCTAAAACCTCTCCTTGGCTTGGCACTGGTTAGTTAGTGTTCATAATTACATTTAGTCTTCCAAGCAAGGCTAATCCTTCAATGGCATGGAATTATTTTTTCCATTTTCAAGCAGGTTTTCAAAGACTTGGTTCTTTAGAGATCATGATAAGGGTAGCTTATTATTTTTATTCTGGCCTTGAGAAATAAAGGAATGAAATTGAATAGTTAAGTTTTAAGCCAAAATTTTAGGTATAAATATTCAGAATCTGATATAGGCAGTTGTAAATTCTTTGTTTAGAAGGCTTCATTGGTAAAGTTGCTCATTCCAAGACAAATTTCTGTACAGCCAGTACATTACTGCCTCAGCAGAAGCTGCAGTGGAGGACTCAGATTCCTCTTCTGTGGGACATACTCTTAATAAATAGCACATAGAGGCCTTTTTAATGGTGTGTGCTACGTGGAGTTCAGCCAAGACTTTATCACATGTCTGTGCTTTTGATCACCATATCACAGGTTACACTAGTATGCAACTTTAACTTTTATGTAATGTTTAGCTAAAGCTTGTGTAAAACCCAGACACTCTTTGGATCAATACTTGTCTACTTCAAGTCTTTCCCCTTCAACCTGCTGTAGTGGGATTTTGGTATGTTGTAAATATCTGTCCAGCCTACTATTTAATAAAAATGCTGATTGGCTGAAGGCACACAGGAAGTGTGGGCAAAGCTACCAGACTGGGAAAATCTCAGAGCAGAGCACACAGGTATAGCACAAACACTGATTGTACTGAAAGAGACTCAAGCCAAATATCAGGGAAAGGCTGAAATATCAGAGAGAGGAAACACCATAGTCAAATCTCACCCAGCTGTCTTCCAGCTTCCTCAGCCTCACTACTGGTGGCTTCTTCTCTCTGGTTTTCTATGCTGTCTTAAATAACCTTCTTGCCAGCTGTATCCCATCCAGGTTAGGATTAAAGATGGGAACTATTCTATTTGGTAGTCAGCCTTGAACTCACAGAAACACAGAAAGTTCTATCTCTGGAGTTATGGGATTAAGGGTATAGGTCACCACTCCTGGCTTTCCCTGTGCTGGAATTAAAGGTGTGTGCCATTGAATCCCAGCCTTTGTCCTTGTACTCAAAGATCAAGAAATTCCTGAGCTGTCTGCTTAGGTTTTGACTGTGTGTTATCTTTAGATATTTCAGGTTTTATTAAATATACAACATATCACCACAGACAGGCCACAAAGACACCACAGGGATGTAACAGAGACACAACGAGGAGATGGCCACAGATGCAGAGGAAAGAAGCTGAACTGCTATTCTGAGAAACGGTATTGAGCCACATGGCTGAACAAAATGGGTTGAGTTTAGATGAAAGAGTTAGCAAGTTACATGCCTGGTCCCTAGGGCAATCAGTGTAAAAATAATATAAGCCTGTGTGTGATTATTTGGGCCTAAGCAATAGTGGGGATGAGAGTGGGTCCAAACTTCTGAGCTAGACTGGAAAGTTGGTCCTAGAAACCAAATACAACAACCTGCAACTTCATGAGTCCAAAGATAGTAGAAATTGAGGGACTCTTTTGTTAATAGATTATTTCTCATTTATACTGATCATATATATGTTTCATAGTGGACTCACTTTTTGGCAATAAATGGAATAGTAGCAACATTAATAACTTCTTTTATAAGTTTTAATAAGACTGAGAGAGTCAGTGTAAAATGTATCACATACATTATGGCTTAAAGTCTCAGAAATATCAGCTGAATAATATTGGCTGAATATATAGCTCAGTGGGTAAAGCACTTTCCAAGCATGTGTGAACTGCCCGGACTGCCTGCCTAGTTTCTATCACTTATTTTATTCACCTTCTCTACTCAGAATAGATAACTCTAATTGCTGTTTAGGAAATTGGAGCACTGATCTATCTGGTTTCTTCAAACTTTGTGGAATTGTCAAGTGTTGCAGTTATGCTAACTCTCCATTGAGACTACTTAGGGTATGCCAAAAGTGTACCATTAGCTCCATTTATATCACTTTGGGTACAAGAAGAAATGAAACCTCTGACTGATGTTTGGATAGAAGCATAGGTGACAAGTGAGGTAGGGAAAGAGTTAAAAAGAAGTGAAGTTGAACCCCTTCAACAGAAGAAATGAAAAACAAAAATATCTATCACTAAATTTCTGTTTTTAAGTGTTTTTATTTTACTCAAGCATTAGCTAAACATTACACAAAAGTTAAAGTTCCAGAATAGTGTAACTGACCTTCTGGGGGTTCAATAACAATTCTTCCCCTATACATATGTAGATAGAGTGATTAAAAGATAATGTTTTGGTCCTTATCCTCCTCCATGATCAACCAAGTCTCAAGAGACTGAAAAGCATCTATCAAACAGTTGTATAATTCTGGCAAGTCACCTGTCCTCTTGTTTAGGAAACCATGGAAACCGTACCAGTAAGGCTCTAACCAGTGTATATTCTTCAAATAGAGTTAACACAGAAAGAATCACCTTTAATGCTTTCAAATGAAGCCACAAGTCAAGCACAGTGTTATATTACCTCCCCCCCAAACTGATAGAATAAAGCAAAAGGGCCAGGGGCTCCTCCCAAATCCAAGTGATCCCTGGGAACAGAATCCTCAACTTATCTTGATAGAAAAAAAGATTATTTTTGCACATCTGCACAATCTTAAACACCCAAGATTAAAATGATTGATATTTTAAAAAAACAGATTAAAGATTCAGAATTCCAAATAAGATGTTTTTTAGACAACTATTCCTCACTGATTATTTTCTTCTTGATAATAAAATGTTCAGATATAGAACATTACAACTTTCATTCAACACTACAGCACAAGCACCTACTACAACCCTGAGAGACAAGACCACTATTGTTTAACAACAACAAAAAACACAACAAATTATTACTAAGTGTCTTGTCTTTTTCCCTCTCTAGATGCCATCTGAGAGAAACCTCATACTGGGTTATAACTACTCCAGCAGCTATCAAAACGCCTGAAAGTAGAGGTTCATCACTTTCAACTCCAACTTCGTTGATCAATGGCGGGGTAGGAGGGCAACAACAAGATGATCTTCTGAAACTAGCAAGAAAACATACATACAGGAGAGATGCTACAGATCAGGTTATATTTAGTGATATCATACATATATGCATGCAATAACAATTAGTGAATAGAGAATCCGTGCATTTGAATGAGAGCTGAGAGGGGTATATGGGAGAGTTTGAAGGGAGAAAAGGAAACAGAAATGTAATTATATTACAATATCAAAGATGAAATTTAAAAAGAGTTTTAAGAAGGAGAGATTCTGATGGACATCAATTTGGACAATTTAAAATGTCCTTTGTTTCTGCTTTTCCTGATCTCTGCTTAGATCTCAAAACATTGAGCTATTATAGTAATCCCTGTTGGCTCCTAACAGGTTAGAACCATTTCCTCTGCTCAAAGGGCTCCAATTTCTCTTTTCCCTGACTTTATTTTTTTTGATAAGAGAAATTTAAAGTAAGAGGAGGGTCTTCTGTAACAAGAAAAATGTTAAAACTAAAAGGATAAATTTAGGTTTTGTTTGGTTTGTTTATTTTGAGACAAGGTTTCTTTCTGTAACCTGGAGTGTCTTGGATTTCACTATGAGGTTCATGCTGCCCTTGAACATCCCCGCCTCAGCAGGAAAGGTATGTGCTATTATACTATCTTGTTTCCAATGATTTTGAAGTCTCAGAATAGACATTATTGATTCAATGCTCTCTCTGTCTTTCTAAATCATCAGGTTGTCAGTCTACTTCCTGGGTGACAGCCCTGCCCTCTGTGTCATGGAAAAACTGTCCTGTCTTCTGGAAGCTTAGTATCCAGAACCAAAGAGCTAATAGTTCTCTGGCATTCAACCTTATGGACAGTGTCTGTGCAGCTCTGCTGGTGGCACTAGAATTTGATTAATTTTTCTCAGTGTTAACTTTGTCTTTTCAGAATGACAATGCTAAATTGGCCTATTGGCCTATTTCCTGCTTTCACTCCTGGCAAGTCTGAGAAACTGGAGAGGCAGTAGAGTCAGGGAACTGCTATGCACACAGGGGACTTTATCTGAGAGGCAAAGTTTAATTCTTCATTTTATTTTTTTTCTTTTGGCTTCTTGTTCTGGGTTTATTTCCTGTTCTGTTCTTCTACCCTTGTGTTTTCCTTCTTCCTTGTTGTCTTTTTGTCTTATTTTTCTCTTATCCCTTTTATACCTCCTAAGACAAAAATTTCTATGCAAGAAAAGACTATCTCACACCACAAGTTACCTATTTTCCAAAACAAATTATAATCTTTACATAATAATAAGTCACCTGTGTCCCCTGTGCCAAAGTGAATGCCAATCTTCAGGCATTGTCAGAGGGGACACACATGTGAGGATCCCGTCCAGGAACCAACTGGGAAGTGAACCTCACGGAAGTCCGCCCTGGACAATACGGAGCTAAGTATCTTCTAGTCTTTGTAGAAGCATTCTCCGGATGGGTAGAAGCCTTCCCCATGAAGAAGGAAACAGCTCAAGTGGTGGACAAGAAGATTTTAGAAGAAATCTTCCCCTGTTTTGGCCTGCCAAAGGTAATAGAGTCTGAGAACGGCCTAGATTCATCTCCCAAGTAAGTCAGCTGGTGGCCAGGGTACTGGGGATAGATTGGACGTTACATTGTGCATACCAACCCTAAAGTTCAGGACAGGTAGAACGTATGAATAGGACTCTAAAAGAGACCCTCACCAAATTAGCGATGGAGACTGGCACTAGAGAGTGGGTCAAACTCCTCCCCATGGCCCTGTTCTGTCAGGGACCAAGACTCTGGCTTGAACCTCTAGGCTTCTAGCTAAAGGCTCCCCTGGGAACTTATTGAGAAACCAACCACTGAGCCTGCACGACCCTGAGTAAAATAGATGTTCTCCCAAGTAAAATAGATGTTCTGGTTTGCTTAACAGTAACAAAGAAGTAACTCTAAAGAATAAAATAACAGGAACATTCTGTGGCTAGGTTACTTAGCAGCTCTCTAAGGTGGCTCTAAAGAATAGAATAACAAGAACATTCTACAATGAGGATACCTAGCAACCCTCCCCTAAAACAAGACCAGTCACCTTGCCAATGTCCTGCTTCCCCTGGCCAGCTTCCTGCAGGTGTTTGATGACTACCCCCTCCCCATATTCTGCTTTAGAACTATATAAGCATGTATAGAATCGTAATAAAATCACAGCTTGATCAGAATCCCATTTGTCCTGCTGCCTTCCTTTGAGTCTCCCTTCCCTTCATTCTCTCTCGTAGGTGGTCTCCCGTGTTGAAGTCCTGTGGGCCGGGGCACTGTTCTGAGTCTGGAACACTCCAGCTTTCTTCAGATTAGCCCCCTATGAGATTCTCTATGGTGGCCCTCCCCCGATAGCAGACCTGTTGGGACCTGACACATGCTCTTTTACCAAATCCCCCAACCTCCAGGCTCAACTAAAGGCCCTGCAGTTAATCTAGGACCAGGTCTGCAAACCACTGGCAGCATTGTACCTGTCCAGCCCACCCCAGGTGCCTCATTCCTTCCAGATTGGGATTCTATCTACATCCACAGACACCAAGTTAAAACTCTAGAACCCCGCTGGAAGGGACCCTATATGGTTCTGCTGACTACACCAACAACTGTCAAGGTCAATGGGATTGCTGCCTGGATTCACACCTCCCACATCAAATCGGCTCCTCCTGAGACCAGAACAGAGACCAATGAAGACTACTCTGAGACACCAGATGGAAGCTTCAGCACACCCAAAGTCCCCTAAAGCTCAGAATCTCGGGAGCCTGATCCTGACCCTCCTGGTGGGGTTGACCGGAATGGCACCTGCCAGCAACCCCCACCTGCCGGGAACTACTACCTGGACCCTGTCCATTGTGGGCACTGATGTCATTCTAGATACCAGATCCTACAGTGGCCTTACGGGACCGGGTACCCACAAGAACTAAGAGTAAACCTCCTGACTATTCTTGAAACCTTGGGTCAGCAGACTTCAGGCGTAGTCTGGTTTGGTGATTGGTATGTGTGCCCCAGAAACAAAGGCATCCGCAGAGCAGGGTACAACTCCCCACTCCAATATTATTGCGATACATGGGACTGTGAGACTTCATCTTTTGGTCGGGTGGCAGGAAGATGGGGCAAACAAGGCAGTGACCCTCTGACAATAGAATGGTGGGACGGAAGAAAAACTGCATATCCTTCCCAAGGTCAATATTTCATCAAGCTAAAGCTTGATTGTAATAGCCCTCAAAATTTAACCGGAACTTGGGGAATACGACACTACCATCTCACTGCATATGATTGGGGAGCCCTCCTTTACCCTTTCCAGCAGTTTGAGCCAGTCTCCCAAGCAGTAGGACCTAACTCAGTGTTGACAGAGCAGAAGGCCACCACTGAGCCCAGAAAGTTGACCCCTAGGCCCCCAGTTAACAGGTCTCTGACGATCCCGGCCCATGGTGTAAGCAGGCTTCATCTCTGGAACCCATCGGGGACCAGGGATAGATTGCTCAAATTGGTCACAGGGGCCTTCAGACTCATCAACCAGACTAACCCCAACCAAGCAGATCCTTGTTGGTTGTGTCTAAAAGCAGCACCCCCCTACTACAAGGGTATTGCTGCCAATGGAAATAACACCTCTGGTGACAGTTCCCACTGCCACTGGGAACCCTAACCTAACCTAACCCTAACCCTAACCCTAACCCTAACCCTAACCCCTAGATTGACCCTGACTGATGTCAGCAGAGCTGGCCTCTGCAATGGGCAGCCCTCGGGTTCACAGACTAGCCTCTGTAACCACATCGTCCCTCTCCACAGTCTAACAGAGCCTTATGTCATCCTGCCCCAAGGATCTTGGTGGGCTTATACTACCGGACTCACCCCTTACATGTTGGTTCAAGTTCTCAAAGCAGCCACAGGAGGGGCTTTTTGTGTATTAGTCCAAGTTATCCCCAGGGTATATTACCATCCAGCAAATGCCCTTGAAAGCTTCTACCAAGACCACTCTGCCTGGTTTAAGTGAGAACCATTAACCCAAACTCTAGCTGTCCTGTTAGGTCTAGGGGTAGCAGCAGGAATGGGGACAGGGGCGGCCACCTTGGTTCAGACAAATCAACAACAGTACTTGACTGTCCAGGCAGCAGTTGATGAAGACCTCCAAGCATTAGAACAGTCGATTTCAAAGTTAGAACAGTCCCTCACCTCCCTGCCTGAAGTTGTGTTACAGAACAGAAGAGGGCTAGATTTATGGTTCTTGAAAGAAGGTGGCCTATGTGCTGCCTTAGGAGAAGAATGTTGCTTCTATACAGATAACTCTAGAGTGGTCAGAGACTCCATGAAGAAACTCCAGGCTAAACTGAACAAAAGACAAAGAGACTGGAAAGCCCAACAAGGCTGGTTCAAAGGATGGTTTAACAAGTCCCCATGGCTGACTACCCTAATATCCACAATTATGGGCCCCTTGCTTATCTTACTCTTGCTACTAACTTTTGGTCCATATATTTTCAATAGGTTACTACAGATTATTAGAGAAAGGCTATTGGTCACATAGGCCTTTATCCTGATCCGACAATATCATGCCCTGAAACATGCAGAGATATGATGATTTTAAGATTAAAATATGCTCTTAAGAAAATGTGGGAATGAAAGACCCTAAGTTCTAAGGCCTGGCCCAGGCATTCAGTTCAAGTATTCAGCAGAATACCCCCCATGAGAACAAGGAACTAAAGGTCTAAAAGTCTGTTCCAGGAAACAGAGTGACTCAGCCCAGATAGCCATAATCAACTCAGTTAGGACATAATGGTCGAACCTGTGATTAAAATACCAGAAGTTCTGAGCAGAATAGCTGTGACCAACACCTGGTTGTAAAAAAAAAACAAAAAAACAAAAAAAAACAAAACAAAACAAAACAAAAAAAACCCCTAAGAGTTCTCAGAAAAGCCCCTAGCTGACCTTAAGGCAACCCCATGACTATTGTGAACAATCTTATGGTTATAGTATGACCTTTAAAGTGACCAATCTTGTATTGCCCCAGTTGCTATGGTGATTTTGTGAGTTTTTTTAGATTTTAAAAGAGATATGAGATTGTTAATCGGGGCTACTCTCTTGTCCCCGAGGCAAAGAGGTAGGTAGCCCACCTGTACAGACGAAATACAATAAACCCTCTTGCTATTTGCGTCACCTGGACTGGAGTCTGGGTTCTTGAGGACCCCTTCCCAAGAGGATAGTACCCTGACTCTAGGGTCTATCAGATAGAAAAGAAAGTGGAAAACACCCTCCAATGCAATGGGACAGGTAACCATTTTCTAAATATAACACCAGTAGCACAAACACTAAGAACAACAATCAATAAGTGGGACCTCCTGAAACTGAGAAGCTTATGTAAGGCAAAGGACATAGTCAATATGATAAAATGACACCCTACAAAATAGAAAAATATCTTCACCAATTCTACATTTGACATAGGACTGATCTCTAAAATATATAGAGAACTCAAGAAACTAGAGTCCAAAAACCTAAATAATCCAATTTAAAAAATGAGGTTCAGAGCTAAAAAGGGAATTTTCAATGAAAGAATTACAAATGACTAAAAGGCACTTAAAACTTTTTCAACATCTTTAGCCATCAGAGAAATGCAAATCAAAACAACCTTGAAATACCACCTTATATCTGTCAGAATGTCTAAGATCAAAAACACAGATGATAACCTATGCTGGCATGGATGCAGAGTAATGGGAACACTCCTTTATTGTCAGTGAGGGTGAAAACTCACATAGCCACTCTGCGACACAGTATGGAGATTCCACAGAATATCCTCCTGTGTATCACAATCACAGAAAGATGGGCATGGGATGTACCCACTCATTAGTGGATTTTAGACAAAAAGCATAGAATACCCAAGTTGCAAACCACAACCCCTGAATAGCTTGGAATCAGAAGTAACTTAAGGGAGACATCCAAGAATTCCCGTAGGAAAAGAAAATAGAGAAAATCTCTGTAGCAAATTGGGATCATAACAGGTTGCAACCAAGAAGAGGTGGGAACAAATCATGAGAGAAAATGGTTGAGTGAGAGAAGCAACAAAGAGGGAGAAAAAAATAGTTGGATATCTTGATATAGGAAGCCAATGTGGGTTTGGAAAGAGACTGGGTACTAGGGAAACCTCCAAGAACCCAAAGGATATCCCTGGCTAGGTCCCAGATCAGTAATGGAGGGTGTGCCTAGACAGGACTTCCCCTATAATCAAATGAATAACCATCCTATGTGTCATCACAGAACCTATACCCAACAATGAATGGAGATGGAGGCAGAGATCCATGGCTGAGTACTGGGCTGAGCTGCCCTTTCAGTTGGAGAGCAGGGGAAAAGAATCTGTATTAGCAAGGGGATAGGGATTTTGAGGAAGTATCCCACAGTGCCGGCTGCTTGGAGCTCTAGGGAACTCACTGAATCAAGAACAGCCCCTGGGAAACCATAGGACAAAGAGCTAGGCCCTCCAAGGGTAGGTATATGGAGCCTTGAGGGGTAGGATCAGACTGTGTTCCTGTAAATAGACTGGCACCTTGGAGCCCATTCCATGCAGAGGAGTGCCTAACCCAGTCTTAATGAGGAAATCTCACCTGCCTGGAGTGGATGCACCATGCTGAGCTGACCTGCCTTCAACTTCCTGCCCTTTGGTGGGGAGAGGATAAGAGGGGTGAGGGATAGCAGAGGTTGTTGTGGTGGGGAGGCTGAAGGCCTACTGGGAGGAATCAAAAGAGGGAAGGGAGAGGGAGCAGGGGGATTCATGGAAAAAAAAAGACCCCTTTTTAAATAATTAAATTTAATTTTTTTGACACATTTTTAACCATACCTAACAAAACAAACTTATAAATTTTAAGGTACAGAATGTTAACATTGACGATACCTAATTTTTTGTGGCTGTTCTGCTTTGCTTTTTTATTTTTCTACCTGTTATATGTCAAGGGCTAAGACTGACAAAGCAACATAGATGCATCTTTTAAATAAGCACGCCTGGGTCTATTGAAGGAAGAGCCATAACCCAACCATAGAGCCAGTTTTGGAATAAAGAAGAACAGCATAAAATAATTTTAACATTATCTATATCAAAAAAGACATTTGAACTCCTACTAACTCGAACCCAGATATAAATTATGGTCCCTGACCACAAATGCAACAACAGCAGCTGTGGGTGTTGATTGGCTGCTGTTAGCAACAGAGATAGAAAAAAAAATATTTTAAACCATTTCTGTTTTAGCTCCATGCTGTCACAAAACTTATGAACACATCAGAAAACTCAGACAAAACTTTTCAACAAGACAAACAAAAGTTTCCAAGCAGAAACAGAAACTGATGGGTGGGCAACATTTCTTTACATTTTCACAGCAAAGCCTTGGTAGCTCAGCTTGCTTCCCCTTTATTTTTCTCATCAGCATGCCAACCATACACCCAGCCCCACAGCATGCACATTTCTGGTACTCCAGGTCAAAGAGTAAGGTAGCTAGGAAGTGGAGAGGCAGTCCATGTTTCCCAACCATTCCAGTGGCATCTGCCTGTTTTCAATGAAACACAGAAACATAATTGAAACATGATGAGATGGCAAACCTGAAGGGAGCAGAATCCCTTTCAACCAAAGGGACTCTCTGTTCCTTTCTGCTGGCCATCCAGCCCCAAAGGGTAGCCATGTATAGTTTTTATCTGGATTCACAAAATACACACATTCATATAGGCAGGATATTCCAACCAAGAGGCAAACAAAACTTTTCCCAGGGAAACAGTGTTAACTGATGAACTTAAAAATCTTAGAATAAGAGTCTACAGTTTTCTTAAGTCAGGAAAAGAACAAACAAAGTTGTAATGCACAAGACAAAAAAACAGCTCTCCTGGTTCCCTGATATAAAACCAAATCTTAGATGCCTGCTTTCAAATCAAATCCAAATGAACCACAGGGAACCTCTGTTAGTTTCTCAGCCTATGGTCCTTCTGTCTGTCCAATTAGGCCATTTGCAGGCACTTACAATTTCTGGGCTTATTTACAAAAGGATATTCAAAAATTCCATTTATAAAAGAATATCCAAAAGCCCACTTGCAAAAGAATATCCAAAACAGAAATATATGAACGTAAACACAGAAAACATGAGAACGGACACAGAAAACTTACCAGCCAGCTTCAGGCTCTATGGGTGGTGGTCCCAGCAGGCTTGGGAGATCCAGGGACAAGCCCCCACATGTTATGCCCGATTGAAGGGACTCCCTTCAAAATACCACAGAGACTGAATCCCATATGTAAAAGCAAAGAGCCTTTATTCAAGCATAAGCTTTGATTCTCCACCTCTCTGAAACAGTAGAGAGTGTCTAACTTGATTGGAGTAGGATTTTTATCATAGTATAGGTGGAGTGACAAGATGTCTAGGGTTCAGGACCCTTATTAGCTGATATTTTGTCTAGGGTTGTCTTAAGAGAACAAGGTGTGTGATGGGCTCAAGGACATCTGGTAATCTCATCTATTTGGATGCAGGTCCCTCCCTAGGTGGTATCTGCTTATAGCTTTTCCTGGAACTACCAGGTGTTATCAGTAAACCAAAGAGACTCAGGCCTACAGTCAGGCTGGTTTTTATTAAGCCTGTCATGGCAATTGTGTATTCAAGCTGTTCTGGGCCCCACATTGCTGTGTAGTCAAACTGTTTTAGGCCCCACATTGATGAACAGTGATCAAGAGGCACTTATGTGAAAGCTGCAAACAAGGTTCCATATGCACAACTGTTTAAGTGTAATCACATTAACTAAAACTGCTTCCACACTGAAAAATAAATTAAAAAATCAAGAGGGTTAAGAAATTACCTATAAATTAAGAAAACCATGTAAGAAATACACCTGATAATGGGTTAATATTCAAAATATATCAGGAACCCAACTTTATAGAAAGAAATCAAATGAACCAATTAAAGCATATGAATAGATATTTCTCCTAAGAAGAAACAAAAATGAGCAATAAACATTTGCAGAAGATCTACACTATCATTAATTAATAGAGAAATGCAAATATAAAAGGAAGCACACTTTCATGTTTTGGAAAACAAACAGAATCAGAAATAATATGTAAGCATAATATCAATATGGTAAAAAAATGCCAAAAAACCTATAAGACAAAAAATAATCTCCAAAAATAATATTGAGTTCATTTTGGATTGGTCACTATTTTGCTGGGCATGGGGCCTGCCATAAAGCATGTGGTTTGTATACCATTGGAATAAAACAATTTTTCCTTTGAGAATGGCTGTCACTTGGAGATAGCTTCTGGGTTAAGGATGAGGCTTGTGTCCACTTTCCTCCTTGGCTCTGGGACCCATCTGTCTTGGACACGTGTAGGCCCTGTGCATGCTGCCATAGTTTCTGTGAGTTTATATGTGTATCATTCCTGTTATGTTGGAAAGTCATTGTTTCTTTGATGTTTTCTATCCCCATAGACTCTTAGAATCTTCCTGTCTCCTATCCCCTGGAGTTCCCTTACCCCTGTGGAGAGGAATTTGATGCAGTTATTCTATTTAAGACTGAGGGTTCCAAAGTCTCTCACTCTTACAAGTCAGTTGTAGATCTTCATATTAGTTCCCATCTCCTGCAGGAGGAAACTTCTCTGCTGATGGCTAAGTGGGATACTGATTTATGGGTATAGCAGAATATCATTAGGAGTCATTGCTATGTTTCTTTAGAAAACAATAGTATTTGTTTCTCTCCTGGGTGCATGATCTATCTTAATTTCTTGGCCATCTAAGCAATGATGAGCATGGGGTTCCATCTCATGGAATGAGACTTAAATTCAATTACAGATTGCTTGGCTACTTCTACTAAATTAGTGCCATTATTGCACTATGTATTGAACATATCATGTAGATAGGTCACTATTGTAGATCACAGGATTGCTAGTTTAATATTTACCTTTCTTCTCTGGTAGCATGCAGATTACCTTCCAGTACAATGAACACTATTCAGTAGGTATGAAAGCACTAGATAGGCAACAACATGATTTTTGAATGTTCAGTGAGATATATAGATGTAGTCTTCAGCAACAGGACTGAAGATCAAATAGAGAAAGGGAGGCTATACTTGGGTAAGGAATGAATATGGAGAGTGACAGATAACACTAGGGGCCATTTAAGGGGTCACATGGGAACTTTCTATAGTAGAAGCTTCTTAAAATATTTACACATATAAAATAAATCTAAACGGAATCACCAAATAATTGGGGAAAGAAAGCCCCAATAATACATCTCTGGCCAACAAGTGAAATCTATAGTGCCAGAAATGGGCTATATATAATTGGGATGTTGGACAAAGGAGCGCCATGGAAACCCCCAACAATTTAGGCTTTTGGTTGCTCTCCATTAGACAGATGGACCACTTAAAGTGGAAAGAAGTCTTTAGATCTCACAAAGGACATTTTTCAGGAAATTCTGTTAATACCACATGTGCTGACAAAAGACTGACTACTTCCCCCTTCAGGTCAAAAAAGAAAACAAATATGTCTGTTCTTGCCATTTCAATATAGTACTAGTAGAATAAATGGTGAGGCAAATGGGTAGTCAAATGCATAAACAATGTAGTTAGAATCTTACCTCCCCAGTATGTGACAATGAACTCAGAATATATTAAAGACTTAAATGTAAGGGATTGAGACAATAAAACTCTTCTCCAAACAGGTAAGTGTAAATCTGCATCATCATAGATGATAACAATTGAGACACTATATTGTATTTTGTCAAAATGAAGGATACTACCAAGAAATGGAAATGAACAGCATACAATAAGATAAAATATTTGTCATGTATCTGATGAGAGATTTATATTTAGAATTTTACAACTCAACAATAAAAGACAACTCACTAAAAATAGAAAAAATATCTAAATATATATTTATGTAAAAAAATTAGCCACTTGCCTGAAAATCAGTTGAGACTGCAAATTGAGAACTTCTCACAGTGCCTTCTCTAGGCCTCCATGCAGGGACACCCTTGACCCATGTCTGGCCTCAAATGCTTCCCTTAGTCACGGAGGGAGATTATGTAATCTTTTCTTAAATCTTTCACTCTAAAGCCAGAACCATATGGCTAAAACCAAGTTCTTCTGCTTGCTGGAGCTGGAACATGGTCCCCTCATTCAACATCTTCACCGTCTTAAAGAATTCAACTGTTTTTCTAATCTGTAGGCCCAAAGCCATACTCCTCCAAACAAAATCATGGTCTGTCCTGTCATTGTGACAGAAAGCATGCAGGCAGACAAGGAGAAGGAGTTGAGAGTTCTACATCAAGATCAGCCGGCAACAGGCAAAGACAGAATCTCTAGGCCTGGCTTGAAAACATGCAACCTCAAATACTCCTCCCAGTAACAAATTTCCTCCAACAAAGCCATACCTATTGCAACAAGGCTACACCTCCTAATAGTTCCATTTTTATTCAAACTACCACAGTTAGGATTCCAAGGCTAATCATCTCAGGTGTGAATTTTAGCTATGACCTTAAAGAAAGTACAACTTATCTGCTGATTGCTATCTATAAAGACAGAATGAACAGTTCTTAAAGAACTCCTAAAAAATTAACAGTACATTAATATTTTCTTATACTTTAAATGCTAAATCAAAATTACTGCTCTTCTTTTACCATTAAGTCATGTGAAGGCATGGATTTGTTGTTAAAAAAAAAACTATTTCAAGACAGAGCATTTAATGCCTGAGGGAAGGGAGGGCCCAGGTCTGAGTCTAGAAAGAATCTCATCAGGAATGTAACCAATAGATTCAAAACTTAGGTTCCTGCTGAAAGTTCAGCCAGTAGATTCAGGCTTGGGTTCACACCAGAAAGGGTAGCCAATGGTTGATGAGCCCCATGCCCCTTTGCCCAATCCTGGAATGTAAATATCTTGTTTCAGATATCATGAGTACTTATTAAATATTCATATTATTTATAGGGTCTATTTGATTATTGCCATGCTTTATTTCGCTATATATTATAGTTTTAATAATTCAAATATAAAATCAAGAACAGGTTTGATGATACACAATTTTATACAAATATTAAATTATTACTCCTATATTGGTTAGAGACTTAGTCCTAATTCACAGATTATAAATTGGTTATTTTTCTTCACAGAATTTAAGATATTTCACAAAGATTCACACTGGTGGGTAAATTTTACTACGAGTTATTGTGTAACTTTTCTTCCAGAACTCAGAGACTGAAAGATACAGATCCCTGCAAAATCAAATTGTACGCATAAAAGAAAATAATACAGTTGAATAAGCAATAATCACACAATAAAGAAAAAGAAAAGCTAATTTAAAAATATGAAATGTCCTTAAAAAACAGTAATAGGAAGGTAAACAAAATAATTTTAATATTTTGCTATGAGGCTTAGGAAATGAACAATAGAATTGAAATTATGATCTTCATGTCAGTTTACATAGTGCTCTAGCTATAACCATGACTTTTTTCCCATAGACTAAAGCAGAAAAGAGGGTAAAAGCGAAAAGAGAAAACCTAACCCAAAGGAAAGATGAGGAAAGATCAGTTAGTAAAAGTTAGGTAACCAGGACCAAACAGGGCACATATCTGCCTTAAAGTTTCTCAAATTGGGGGTGGGGAGGCATTATCGTATACACAGAATAGTTTCAGGAGGGTATTAATGGGAAGAAAAAGCAAATTCCTGAAAGGTAGAAAGCAGGTGGAAAGGCTCACAGAAAGAATTAAAATTGCGGAAGCACTCGAGAAAAGAGCAAGGTTACCAGCCAGGTTGACAATGGATTTGCAAAGGCATGCAGACGGAACACAGTAGGAGGCTTGATAACATTGTATCTCTTAAACCAAAAGTTTGAAACAGTGGGTGGGGGTATGCAGCAGGAAGGGAACTTTACTCTCCTGGCAGGAAGCTGATCTCCGGGAAAAGGATGGGATTAGCAGTTGGTGGAATTGCAAGGCTGCAGGGCAGCAGCCTCTAGGAGAGGAAGCCTGAGGAACCCAGGAACCCACTAGCTGCAGGACTCAACTAGGGCTCCCATTGACTGACTACTTTCCACCCTTCTGGACAGCCCATGCAGGCCAGCAAAAGGACAGGAAGGGGTCTGATCCGTGAGCGCGGAACCTGGATTCCCAAGACAGGACACCAGCAGAGACCAGGTCCAGGTGGGCGCTTGTTGGAGGGTGGGGAGGAGCCAGCAAGAGAAACAAAGTAGCCTTTGGTACTGGGCTCCAGGAGGAGGCGGACCACGGCGGGCAGTGGGACCGGAGCGCATTAGGAGCACAGATTCAGAAATGAGCACCGAGAAGCCTGCGGGTGGGTCCTGGGAAGAGGCCAGGGAAGGTCGTGGGACTCTGAACGCCAGGCCCAGACACTCAGGCCACAGAGGTGAAGGGCAAGGGAGAGGGAAAGGAGGCTCTTTGCCATGCTCCTGGTCTATGATTATGGGGGCGGGGCGCCGGTTGCCCTGGAACTTGGGGCTCAGGGCAGCAGTTGCCCAGCACCCGCTGAGCTTGAGGGTGGGCAGTTTCTCTAATCCTAGACGTGCCGGGGTCTTTCCTTTCTGCCACTCTTCAGCCCCTGTCAACAGGCCAAAGTAACCCAGGAGAGCAGGGCACAGCCCAGCCAGGTTTCCAGCATTGTCCACAGGCTCCTTGAGGGATGGTTAGGGACCAGAGACCCGGGTGAAGGCTTCGAACTAGGAGAAGTTATCTGTTTGGCCTCCCAACTAACTGTCCCCTTTCGTTCCCCCTCCACAGCCATGGACCCAGGACCCAGCACAATGTATTCAGAAACCCTGGAGGCCAAAGGGCACCACACCAGCGAGGCTGCAAACTTTACCAAGAGAAAATCTTCTCACAAGAGGCAGAGAAGATCTTCATCCCCTGCCCAAGGGAACATCGTGGGCTGCAGATTTTCTCATGATTGGAAGGAAGGAGATGGTCCAATTACCCAATGGAAGGGAACTATTCTACATCAGGTGCCTATTAACCCTTCTCTGTATCTGGTGAAATATGATGGAGTTGACTGTGTCTATGGATTAGAGCTACATAGAGATGAAAGAATATTGTCCCTTAAAATACTGCCTGAAAGAGTTCAAGAATCCCAAGTACCTGACCCCACCCTTGCTGATACCCTAATTGGCAAGGCAGTAGAGCACTTATTTGAGGGTGAGGATGGTTCTAAGGACGAATGGAGGGGGTTGGTCCTAGCCCAGGCTCCTATTATGAACACCTGGTTTTACATTACATATGAGAAAGATCCTGTCCTGTACATGTACCAACTTTGGGATGATTTTAAAGAGGGCGACCTCCGTATCATTGCAGAGGTCAATGACGATCCTCTACTAGACGTGGACTTGGAACTTATGGATGGTCTGATAGGCAAACATGTTGAATATGCCAAAGGTGATGGCTCCAAAAGGGTCGGCATGGTGATTCACCAGGTAGAAGCTAGACCATCTGTGTACTTCATTAAATTTGATGATGATTTTCATATCTATGTCTATGATTTGGTGAAAAAGATGTAATTGTGTTGCAAAATTTTGCCACAAATGTTTGTAAAAATGAAAATGTAATTTCTTAATTGTTTTGCCATGTTCTGCCACTACTGTTTGTAGAAATAAAATTGTAATTTCTAGACATGCAGAGGATGCTTGTTTTCAGTTTGTTGGGAGTTCACTGTGGACACAACAGTTGTCCTTGCAAATACATGTCTCTCTGGGTATGGCATGGTGTCTGTAAGTAGTCTGCCTAGTGGAAAACACTGGGTGTGTTTGGTGGGTGGATCAGGGGAGGATGGAACAGCTGTCAATTCAGCCTGGGAGAGGAGTGAGCTAGTACCATAATATGTCATCTAAAAGTGGAATAGGACTTA